>VZRU01017572.1:112472-166655 GCA_013398155.1 Pedionomus torquatus | reverse complement strand
TTTTTTTTTTTTTTTTTTTTTTTCTCTCCATTTTCTGCCAAGCTTGGGATTCAAGCTAACAGTGGATGAATACAGGCTGTATGAATTGCTATTGCATGGCCAGCCTTCCATCAATGGCAAATTGAGACCCTTTGTATCTTCATCAGTAGCATTGTTTAATCCCCCAGAATGGATAATAAAAAATCTTTTCTGTTTTGTTTTTTTTTTTTTTTTCTTTTAAGGAAATCACACTGTGGAAACCTTTGACTACAAAATGTACATTTCAGTCAGCAGCCCAACTAAGACCTCCACATTTTAAAGAAATGAACACTTAGATTGGTTGACTTTTTATTAGCTTAACTTTTACAGGAACAAACCCCCTTATAAAGTTGGGGACTTTCAGAAGACACTAAAATTACAGAAATCTACAAAAATATACAAAAATTTGGTATTCAAGATACCAAACAGATCTTGGGAACTTTTTCCTCTGGATCTATGATATAAGTCATAAAGACTGTTTTCATTACTTGGGAGCATTAGAAATGTAATAAAATATTCCTTTAATCCTTGATCTTATCCCTGCTTTCATTACTCACCCTAAATATTCCTTTTTATCATTTCAATCAGTTGGCATGGTTTTTTACCAGACTGATATAGATTCCCTAGTATAGTAGCACACACTTAATATTCTATTATACATTTCAGGTTTAGTAGACGACTACTGAAGATTTTTGTAATTGTATGCTAGGAGTGTTTAAAAATCAAGTTCGTTATGCACTGTGCTCATTTAAAATGCTTAGTTTGAACCTTAGCCTCAGTATAACTGTAATATTCAGCAAGTCTAACTATAATATTCAGCAAAGATTTTCCTTTAAGGTCAACACTGATATTTTACTGTATCTGCACATCAACAAATACTTAGAAACTATTTGTCATGCTGCATGATACTTTCAGGAAAGACCATTGTCAATATTATTACATATTTGGATGATGTAAGTCGGGATCTATTTTTCCTTTGTCTGATATGACAAGGTTTCTCATCATGGTAGCAGTCTGAGTTGACAAGGCATTTACACATGGGCATAATGTTAAGTCTAGCAGTCTGACTGAAGTCAATGACAGTTTTTGAATGCTTAAAATTAGGTACATGGTGAGCTGTCTTACTCAAACACGGTAATAGTGACTACGGTTATTAGATTGTCATTTAAAGATAAAGAATCACATTTGATTGAAATTTTTAAAGTAAATCTGGAGAAGCACCTGAATAGTATGCTGGGGAAAAAAAAAAAAAAAAGAGAGAGAGAGAGAAAGGGAAAAAAACCATTGAGAATGGATGTAGATGATCAAATTATTTTTCCAGTTTTGAAATTTTTTAGTTGTATAAGATAGGGAGATACATGGAAAAAAGATTAATCAAAATGAGATTACATTCAAAATGTTGAAATATAACATTCTGAGGATCTAAAAGTACATATTTCTCTAAAAAAAAAGCCCTTTAAAATGTTTAATTAGTGAAAATTTTTTATATTACAGGAATATGTTCTGCATCTATGAATACACATACATGCTTCTAAGCACATACCTTTGTATATTAGTCAGATGTACTCTATTGACTCTGTGACTTTAAAAATAAACACACTGTCAGAAAATTAACTGTTTTCAACTTTTTATATTACATCATTTTATCTTCTAGAAAAATTATTAATTAATTTATTAAAACATTTTCTAAGCTTTCTGACTCCTCCTTTGAATCAGCTGGGTCCACTGAATCAACCTTGAAAAAAAGTAACCTTAAAATTGTCTAGATAGTAAGAGCTGCTACACAGGATTTATTAAGCAAGAAAACAACTATAAGCTATGAGGGTCCTATTGGCTTCACTTAGCCCAACATCAGCAGCACAAAAGGAACTATATTTATTTCATTGTTTACCCACTATACAGTGTTTCTTAACACAGCATTTATACTGTACTACAGTTTTGGAATTGCTGGTTGTCCATTGGACATTTACTTTATCTCCTGCTATAACAGTTTAATCTTCATTAGGAACAAATGCTGTTCTCTCTAAAGGTTGTTTTGAAACCCAGTCAAATTCTTTAACATTTCTAGCACATTTCCAGCTTCTACTGGCACTTTTACCAGCTGTTATGTTTTTTTTTTAAAATACTGCAATGCATATGATTAAACTGTCCCATAACTTTTAAGTCTATTGAGGACTAGCTTCTTAATAATATTTAACTTTGCTTTTAGATTATATTGTGCCATTTGAGAGTTTTTCTCTTTGACAGCCTCCAGTCTAATTAAACCTTCCTGATACTTTGGTAAATCTTCTAGAACTGAATCAATTGAGGCTATCATGTTCTCTACTAGAATAGATTTGGGTAATGAAAATTTTAAACCTCAATTTAAGCTATTAAACTCATTTTCACTTATTTTTAATGGCTAATATATAACTATTTTTACAGCTCTAGAATGATTAATTATAACCTCATTCAGGTTCAGATTTTAATCAGCTTTTCATAGTTTTGTTTGATATTTTACTTACACATTCTTATGTGCCTATATAGACTACTCAAAGCAATGAAATTTTCTTAGTCAAAGTTTCTCCATTTTCTATGCAACTTGCTCAGTCATCCAGCAATTAGTTCTGTGTTCAATTGCTTTGAATATCAACTAAAATCTGTTCTTTGTAAGGCAAACCTGTTCTTCAAGGCAGTTGTTGCACAATAAAATTAGGTTATGCTTTTACTGATTATTCTTATCACCCAAGAACTTTCTTGTCTGGTAGCGAAAAGTTAATATCTAGGCTTGCAGACTAGCACAGGCATATATAAGTCAGTTTTAAATGATCTGACTCACCTAGCTGGACATTAACATTTTTTCCAGTGTCTTCAAAGTGTTTTCAGGCTGTGTTGACATTTGTGCTACTGTTTTCAGACCACTCTGATTGCTCATGCAAGTTACTCTAAAGAGTTTGGGATCATCTGCACTATCCTGCAGCTACAGGCCACAATGTGATCTTACAATTTGTCTGGGGTTTTTTGGGGTTTTTTTTGCATTTATTATGGTACAAGGCAGTGTACTTGTGCACAAATGGGAGCACTTCAACAACAATTTTATTGGTTTTTTTCATATGATCATTATACTTGCAAGTGTTATTG
Source organism: Pedionomus torquatus (assembly GCA_013398155.1). Classification (NCBI taxonomy): domain Eukaryota; kingdom Metazoa; phylum Chordata; class Aves; order Charadriiformes; family Pedionomidae; genus Pedionomus; species Pedionomus torquatus. The sequence goes on along the minus strand of VZRU01017572.1, from coordinate 163,517 downwards.
TGTTTTCTTGAGTGTCCTTATTCTAAGAAAATCACAATTTTGGGTAGATATTATGCAGTTACATACATCATGCTATAGCCATCATATGTTTAACGATTTTTTTTTTTTTAAATTTCAAATTAAATAAAGTCAGACCTCTTAATTATCATCATCTAAGGTTAAACTTATTCTTTGTTATAGGAGAAGAGAGTCGTGTTCTGTCATTTCCATTTGCATGATTTTCCAAGATGAGAGAAGCATAAAAATGTATTAATGGAGTATTAATGTGTTAGTGTTATTGGAAAAATCTATATATTTCCTAAAAATCTCTATAAAATCAAATTTATACAGTAAGCTTTGCAGTTTGCTGTTAATATATTTTGAATTATTTTAACAACCTTTTTTAGAGTTTAAAGGAATTTTCAGACTTCACTTATTTTATACCTTCTATTCTCTTAATAACCTTTTTACCCAAAAGTTAGCATTAGTAACTTTGAAAAATACAATATTTAAATACACTTTTCTGACATTTAGAGTTTTATGGAATTTCAAGTATAAAGAATCATCAGTCTGCGAGAAGAACCTTTTCTTGATTCAGGATGTATAAGCTACAATTCATATTATCCAGAATTTTTAGAGGTGACTTTAGGTTGGGTATGATGTATTGATGGATTCAGGCAGCGTGAAAAGATGTCTACAAGACATAACCAAAGCTGTAAAAAAATCTTACTGTTAGGGGGATTTTAAGCAGAGTCCACTTATTGCAGGGTATCTAATGCAGTGATAAAAGGCATAGAGGGGCTACTCAGAAAGATGAGCACAGGTACTTGCATGCAGTTTCAATCTTAGTATTGCAATCTGAAAACTTAAAAAAAAAAAAAAAAAGAAAAAAAACACAAGCAAACAAAACCCAAACAACAACAACAAACAACCCTAAGTGAAGAAAAGCAAGTCAACATGAAGCAGACACACTTTCCTAGACTTTTCCTAAACTCAAAAGATTTTGCTCACCCACATCCCAATACTTCAATGCAGGTAGGGTCTTGTAAAGGCAAGCACTAGAAATAAAGTAGAAGGTATAGCACACAGTTTCAAAAAAACTATATTTTGCATCAGAAAATGAGTCTTGCTTTGTTTGCTGGCATTGTGTTCTTTTCACAGAAATGTAATTCCACATGTTGAGTACCACCTGTTGTGAGGGACATCTACAACTATAGCAATGACCTGATCAAATCGGTGTCCTTAGGAGCAGCAATTAACCTGTTTTGAAATTAACTTGTTTTGAAAGTTTAACGTGGAGCTATTTCATGGTACTTTCTGCTTATCTTCTGCTGGAAGAAACTCCTGGTTTCTTTTCACTTATGAAAAGTTTTCTTTCTCTGGGCTTTCTTTAGGATGTACATAGTGAGAACTTTCTGGTTAGACATGTAAATAAAATGGTAGTAGAAGTTAGGAAAAAAAAAACAACAAACAAACAAACAAAAAATACCAACCAACCAACCAAAAAAAAAGAGAGGAGAGGAGAGGAGAGGAGAGGAGAGGAGAGGAGAGGAGAGGAGAGGAGCTGTAAAAAAAAGTAATGTTTTTCTGTGTTTTCTTGAAGCTGACCAAGAAAAGTCAATATGTGTTTTCTTGCTAAGCAGTAAATAAAATATTCTGCAGCGAATTTTTGATTTTTCTTTTGTTTCCTTAAAGCAAAAAGAGGTCTCTCAAACATTGAAATTCATCTTCTCTTACTCATTGTATTTTCTTTTACATCAGAAATATTTTGCTCTGGCAAATTCCAAAATAATTTTCTACTTTGTCTATTTTAGTTAATTCAGGAAGAAATTAGCACTCAGACATAGAGTATGATTAGTTTTTAAATGTTCTGACAATGAAGAAAACACTGAACTAAAATAGTCATGGTTCGGCTAAATATATGAAATTAAATAATTTACATTTGTTGAATATGTATTAATGAATAATCTGAAAACCTGGTACTGAATGTTAAGAACGGTGGTTTAACGCTACTATTTTATGAAGGTTCTTGATGACAGCCAAGAAAATCTTTTGAGTTAGTTACTTTTATGGAGCATTTTAGTGGAACTGTGGCAAAGGGTTATTTATTCTGCCCTGTAACTAAAACCATGTATTAATTCTGGATAATAATTAAAGGTATATATTAAAACCACTAAAAAGCCTTTCTCTTCATTTTTCTTTCTACTTCAGACAAACATGATAGAATGTTTAATGAAAAATAATAAAGTAACTTGACTGTTTAAGGTTTGAAATTTTTCAACAGAACTTAAGCTATATGGACTTGCACACACACTTATTTTTTGGAACCAAAGAAAGTTGGTTGTGTTCAAAGTTTTTGACTTTTGAAAGTAACTACTGTTTTGAGTACAAAAACATGAATAGGTGATACCATATTCCACTGGTACATTTTAAAGAAAATCTCGGTAAATTGGGTTCCTCATCTGTTAAAAAAGGCTTGTTCATTTTTCATTGCTTGGTCTAGGAGAACAAAATATTAATTCACTCATTTTTACATTGTTATTACCCCTCTGATGCATACGTTGTTTAACATTTCAGATGGCAGCAGTCTAGTTCACACATACTGTAAATCAGGCCTGGTCTTTAAGTATAAAATTATTTTGGATAGCATTGACATTATATATATACAAGATAATAAGAAAATTCTTACATGACATTGTAATAGACAAGAAATATTTAGTTCTAATAATAAGCAGATCATTAGTTTATATGCATGCTTCTTAAATAAAATTATTTTAGTGTCATCTGCCATTACCCATAACCTTTACTGGTCTCATTTGACTTCACTCTTTGTCAGCTTTGCAGCCTTTTGCAGTCACAAACCTTTTGTTTCCAAACTGTTTTCTCCAACATTTTAAGCTATAAGAAAAAAATGATCTTCTGTTACAAATCTTCATTGAATTTTACTCCCAGTCTGTCAGTTATGGCTTGCCCTGAGGAGTCTACTGCATTCTGTATCTTCATTGAAAGTGTCAACCCGGTGTCAAATACATTAATCAAACAAATATAAGCACCCCAAATAGCTCTGTCATAGGAGGTCATGCATTAAAATTGATATTTCTGTTGACTGATTAATTGGCACTTGCTTGTTTGAGATGCTGCCCATTACAGGGAAAAGGGTTTCTATATAAGAACAATAAAAATAGGAATAGTATATGTCATATTCTTTTTGATTGTAAAATATATCATACACCACCAAATGTAATCATTTTCATCATTATCAATATTTCAGAATAAGTAGGATGGCATAATCAATGGTGAATTAGAAACAGGTCAACTTTGGGACACTGTCATTTCTTTGACTAAAAAGCTTTGTCCTACATAGCTTTGCAGCTTGACTAGATGTATTCAATACAATTTTTGATTTATTTTTTCCTCGAGATTGAAAAATCAAATAGACCTCAGAACTATCATTTATTGCATAAAAAAAGCTAGTGAACTACAATTACCATACATTTTTTTTTAAATTGCTTGAAGTGTGAATCATAACTGCTGTTAACACTGCAATTTTTTTATTGCCCTCTTCTGTAAATATGCATCAGTCACTGGTTCAGTGGCTGCTGACAGGTGTGTTAAACATGATGCTGAAAGAGCAAGAAGAGGAAGAGATGCCTTTGGTGATTTCTCAAAGACATTTCAGTCCTTATTCTTCTTCACAAGGAGTCCACTTTTCTGAGGTCTTTCTGAAGTATTTTATCAGAGATGTAGGTCTGTATAGATGCAAGTATTCAAAGAATTTAATCAAAAGCATGATCAGAAGGCATCTGGAAAAACATGGATTGAGTAAATATACTCACTTAGGTCCATAAATCTGCTTATTTATTATAAGAGGGAAAATAATGGGTACCATCTATTTTAATTTCAAACAGCATTTTGCAGTTTTATCATGAGGGAAATGTTGCAAAAGTAGCTTGGAAGGCACTAGTTTAATTTATTAGAAAGTGGTTAAGGGCAGGAAGGCAGACTGTAAAAGTAACAGGTCAGATAATAAGTAGGTAATCAAAGACTGTAGAACTGTGACTAATACTGGAGCTGATTCTATTCTGTCTTCAGATGAACCAAGTACCAGCAAAAAAGGAAGATACAACTTTTTGTAAACAGCATTGACTGTGAGTGCTAGACCTGCTCCGGCAGGCGCCAGCACGTGGTCCAAGTATCACTTAGTGTATTTGTTAGCAATCTGAAAGATACAGTGTAGACTATGCAGTAATGTGATTTGTTGTTGAGAAAAGACTGAGAATGGCAGAAATTTGCTTGAAAAACTGCACAATTTAAGAAAGGAACAAAGCTGATTACTCGTGACTCAATAGAGGTGAATGTAGAGCGGTTTTTGTGTGAAGAATAAGTGTGTCCTACTACAGTGAGAAATAGTGTGTAGTATTGAAGTATTGAAGTCAAAGATGACAACAGGATGATGAAACTGGATGCTGGAAGAAAGTACCTTCTTATTACTATCACTGAGAGCATGTTTTGTGTTTTGATTCTGGGGTTGTTGGTTTTGTTTGGTTGGTTGTTTGTGTGGGTTTTTTTTTTAGCACAGAAATTAATAGGAATGAGGATATAAAACATATAGTTGGAGAAGTTTAGTGGTTTTTACAAAATAGTAAAGCATATGAGCCTTCCTATATGAGCTTCCATCTGGAAACTCAGGGAACTCCAGCTTGGACTCAATGAAGAAGACTTACTACTGAAGTTATTGGTTAGGTACTATTAACCCTGATTAACCTAGTGTGGTATTCTATGCTAACCTAAATATAACTTAATGTGACAACTATACTGTAGTTACTCACTTGATATCTTCAGGAGCTAAGCTTATAAGAAATGCTATAACCAGCAAGCTAATAAACTTCTACAGACAGCAATTGCCTTTAAAAATAAATTGTTCCACTTTATGGAAACTATTTAATGAGAATAAAAGTGACTGATTTTTCTTATTAGTTAATTATATAAGTATACAAAGTGGTTTATACAAATATTATTTAGAAAGCATCAACTTTCAGATACGATAAAATATGTAATATGTGTGTACACCTACAAACATACAAACATATAATGTGTACATATAATGCATATGTACAAGATACAATGTTTATGTACATAAACAGAGAGAGATACATGCACGAGTCATGGTCAGCTCTGATATTCAATATCAACAACATGTTCAATAACAACATTGCATGAAGGCAAGAAGAAAGAGTCACAGCAATTCAAGCAGTATGCTTGGTTTCATATACTGCAAACCAGTTGCTATCACTTCCAAATGTGGTGAGGTCATAGTTAGAGAACAATATGAAATTGGCTGGGACAGAGCATCTCGAGTCATTTACTGTCATTTTACTCAATGTAACAGACTATGATACATACATTAGAAAATTTAAGGGCAAAAAGAACCACTAGATTGCTCATAAGGTCCACAGAATTTAGCCTAGCAATGACTTTAACAACTCTAGTAATTTGTGTTTGGCTACAATGCCTTCAATCCATAAATGAGTCGAAGTCATTAAGAGTAGAAAAATCTACCTTTTCCTTTTTATCTACAGTCCATTATCTTTACAGTTAAAAAATACCAGCCTTATTCTTCAGAAATTTTTCTCCTCCCACTGGTGGTGGTTACAGTTATTATTATCGCTGTCATGATCATCAAGTATCTCAAAATCCTGCCATGGCTCCTTTCTGCTTTTTTCTAGAGGAATTAAAAACCTTTAAGTACCTGGTGTTTTCTTCCTACAAAGGTACTTATGCATGATAATCAAATCAAATCTTTATCTACTTCCTGATAAGCTAAGTAGACTGTAATTTAAATCTTTCACCAAAATGGGTTTTTCCAGACTTCAAATTCTTTTAAAAATTCTATTTGTACTGTTAATTTTTCATCTATTCCACAAAAGTTGGGATAAAACAAGGACTCATCCTGTACAAACAGAATGACCATTTTACTCCTACAGACTTCTTTATACAGTCAGAACTGGGTTATCTTTTTTTTTGGACAAAATTCTTTCTTGTAACACAGTTTTCTTTCATTAAGACTTTTAACAGTTTCTCAGGTAACAAGCCTTGATCAATTGTCACAAAGCAAGTGCCCCAACCCCAGCTGTCATGACTGTTCTATGCTCAACTGACTCCAGTGCATCAATGCCTTTCTTGTAACCAAGGGGGGACAAAAAATAGGGATGCAGAATTCCAGCATTCTCAAGGATACACTCTCTCATTCTTCAAGTGTAACTGCAAAGTTCTTCCTTCCTTTATCATCTTGATTTTGGCTATAACAAAGCACTTTTTGTTTCAATAATTCAGTATACCCTGTGTTATTCACCTATATTTGTTTCACCTAATGAATAAAACACATTTTACATAACCCCAGGTTATTGTTGAAAATGAAGCTTAAAAGCAGATGTCCATAAAAGGCTGGATAGTAACAACTCTTTTCAAAAGTCATACGTCTTTTAAAATTGTTCTCAAAATCAGCTATTTATCAGTTATTTAACTTTTATAAAACTGTTTTACTATTCTGCATAAGAACAGTTTCAAAAAACAGTATCAGAACAGTATCAAAAAAGGTCATTATCAAGGAAAGTTTCAAAACTATTTTGAAACCAACAGATGATGTGCTACTAATCTCTTTGGTAAAATGTATTCCATACATGACATTTCCAGTAGTGGTCATACTTGATTCCTGATTAAAAAACACTACACAGAGATTTTACTCATTTTCTATAAAACTACACAGCCTAGTAATAATCTTATCTATGAGCCTGAATTCTTATTTGTTAGCATATTAGAACAGACTGCCCTTGGAAATCTAGTTCTTTAAACTTCTGATCTTAATCATAGTAGCATTAGTAGTAAAATAACTCTGGTTCTGTGCTGAACGTATTTATCTCAAGTTTTACTTCATCAGAATTAAGAGATTTACATTGCTTGGATTTCTTCTATACCCCCTACAAATATTTCTCTGGCAATAGAAACTGAATTTGTTAGTGGCCACATTATACTATAGTTCCTGGAATTTAAACTTTTAAGTATTTAATTTATAAAATATTTTTTTTTAAACAAGAATCATGAGATTAGCATAAAGATCACATCTACCTTACCATTACCTATATGCGTTTGCCTGATGTGTCTACTGAAAACTCTTTTGTGTATTATTTATGAGTGTGTGTGTACATGAGAATATTGTTTGCAAAAGCATACCCAAGGCATGATCACATAACAAGTACATGATTTCCTTTTAAAACAGTTTTAAATGTTATGATCTAAAAACAGAAGTTCATTGATGTTCTCCTACCTAATGCTTATATCTCAAAAATGTTGTGATACACAAAATTAAATTCTGCATAGTTCTCACTACAAAGTTTGGCCTCAGTGAGAAATAGAGTCAACTACTAATTTAAAAAAGACTGCACTGCTTTGTGAATTCCTGTTGACTACTTCTGATAACTCTTTTGTCCTCCAGATGCTTTGAGATGATGCCCAGAACCAACCAGTTCATCATCTTTCCAGGGATGGAGGTGAGGCTGACCAGCCTGTAGTTTTTCAGGTCCCCCTTCTCGTCCTTGGGCACCTCACCTTTCTCCAGGATCTTTCAAAGATGATGAAGTGTGGCCTAGCAATGACTTCTGCCAGCTCCCTCAGTGCTCATAGGTGCATCCTATCAGGGTCCACAGACTTGCAAATATCTAGTGTACTTAACTGTTCCCTGACTTGGTCTTTCTCAGCCAAGGGGAAGTGTTCTTCCATCCAGATTTTCTCTAGTTCTACCAAAGTGCAGGACTCCTGAGGGCTGACCTGAGCAGTAAAGACTGAAACAAAGAAGGCATTCAGCAGTTCCGCCTTCTCTGCATCATCTGTCACCACAGCACCCGTCTCAGTCAACAGCAGGCCCACTTTTTCTCTCATTTCCCTTTTGCCACCAATATACTTGAAAAAAACTTTCTTATTGACTTTAACATCCCTTGCCAATTTCCATACCAAGGAGGCCTTGGATTTCCTCATTTTGTCTCTGCATACTCTAATGGTATTCTTTTAATCCTTCCAGGTGGTCAATCCATTCTTCCACTCAGTGTAAACTTCCTTCTTCCACTTGAGCTTTTTCTGAGGCTCACTGCTCAACCACACAGGTCTCCTACTGCCTTTGCCTGATTTTTTTTTCCTTAGGGATGCACTGAGCCTGAGCTGGGAGAAGGAGATGTTTGAATATCGTCTAGCTCTCTTGAGCCCTCCTACCTTTCAGAGCCCTAGCCCATGGGATTTTCCCAAGCATTTTCTTGAAGAGGCCCAACTTAGCCCTCCTGAATTCCAAGGTTTCATTCCCACTTGTTTTGTGCATATTACCCATGATCCTGAGCTCTTTTCATCATCACTGCAGCCAAGGTTGCCACCAACCTTAATGTTCTCTACCAGTCCCTCTTTGTCAGCACTAGGTCCAGTAGTACACATCTCCTTGTTGGCTCCTCCATCACCTGAGACAAGAAGTTATCATCAATGTACTGGAGGAACCTCCTGGACTGTATACGTCTGACTGTGTAGCTTTCCCAGCAGATATCAGGATGACTGAAGTCCCCCGTGAGAACCAATGCTTGCAATTGCAAGGCTACTTTGAGCTGACTGTAAAAGGCCTCATCAACTTCCCCATCCCAATCAGGTGGCCTGTAACAAACTCCCACAACAGTGTCCCTCATATTGTCCTGCCCCTTAATCCTCACCCACAAACTCAACCCTTTCTTCTTTGCCTCCAGGGAGGGCTTTAGGGACATCTCCTCACTGTCTATCCATTCCTTCACATAGAGGGCAACACCTCCACCCCTTCTTCCTTTCCTGTCCCTTCTGAACAGCTTGTATCCCTCAATAGCTACACTTCAGTCGCAGAATTCATCCCACCAGGTTTCAGTGATAGACACTGTGTCATGGTGTTCCAGCAGCACAGTAGCTTCCAGCTCCTCCTGTTTGTTGCCCATGCTGCATGCATTCATGTAGAAGCACTTCATCTGGGCTGTTGGCTGTGCCACCTTCTTAGAGAAACACCCCTTGAGGCATCTCACAGGTGTTTCTCTGTTGACTTCAACTACCTTGGGAGCTGCTCATTCATCTCCGTAAAACTTTGACTGTAGTGCAGTGTCACCGGCCTGCCTCAGGACCACAGGCTGAAGGCCCTTACTAGCACCCTGTCCCTCTAACCCTAATACCTCACAGGTTGTTGCAGACAAGCCTTAAATTATTATCTCCCTCACCTTTCACATCTATTTTAAAGCCTGCCAATCAGCCTTGCAACCTCTTGGGCTAGAACCCTCTTCACGTTTTGAGAGAGGTGCCTCTCATTTGATGTCAACAAGCCTGGTGCTAGTTGCATAGGCCAATACATTGTCAAAGAAACCAAAGCTACGGCAGTGACACCAGCCGTGTAGCCATGTATTAATCGACTGGATTTGTCTGTTCCTGCCAGCATCACTGCCTGCAACTCAAAAGAATGACAAAAAAATAACCCATGACCCAGTTTCCCTTACCATCCCTCCCAACTCCCTGAAATTCTTTTTTGTTGCTTGTGGAATGCGAGTTGCAGCTTCCCCTGCACCTATGTGGTTATTTTGGTTAGAATATCCTGTCTTCAGTACAAATGTTCTGGGAAGTGTGCTGTTGCCTTAAGTTTCTTGTTATTGATTGGCTTTTACCACTGTCAACAGTAAAATTAAAATAGAAAATCTTGATAGCTCACACCTTTGGGTTTTTATCTTTTTTAATTTTTAATAGGGAAACATTCAGGAGGTAACAGCCTATTAAAACAGAATTGGTAACAACAAAGATACAATGAAGTTTTAAAGCAAGACATACAGATAATTAAAAATGGCATTCTAGATGTAACATCATAAGTTCTGAGGTTTCAATTTTCAAATGTCAGTGTCACATTCAGCCACAAGCAGATGCCAGTTGCTTTTTTTTAGTAGAGTCAGGAAGAGGGACTTTTAGTAACTTAACATATTATGAGACATCACCAGTATAATTATTCTTACCAAGCATATGTATAACGTGAAGCAGACACTTGGACGTATTGATTGTCATCTTTATTTGTTGCAACCTAAGTAAGGGATTAGAAAGGGCTTTACATACTTGGAAAAATGGGTCCACATCATCAAAGCCGTTAAAGGTGGAAATCATCCTCTAAGATTATGGTTCTAATCAATCCATCTTGAATGTGTTAAAAAGCTTACATTTAACATTTTGTCTGTGAGTGTATTCAAGTACATCTAAAAACTCCCAAGCCACCCAGCTAAAACTTCGAAATTTTAAATACACTCTCACATCCTTTGAAAAAACAGTTTATTTCAGCCAACAATAAAAAAATAGCAGTGTTTAGCCAATGAAACCAGATGCAGAAGAACTCAAAACTACAAATTTCCCCCTTCCTCTTTTTTCCCTCTCTCTTCTCTTACAAAACAATTTAGCAATGTGTATTACTGCTTCATTATCAGTGTTTGGCATTCAGAACCTCTTTAAATAACAATGCTAACATATGTTCAGTAATTCTTCATTTGGCAGACTGGTTTCCATTGTTAGAGAATCCATTTCAATACCCAGGAACTGTTATCACCTGTGATAGACCATCATGCTTGGAATTTATTGAGGACAATACTAATTCGGTTGTCACCTTTTCAAATGCATGTGCACAATTACACATTGAGATTCACAAAGGCTTAGGCCTTCATCCAAGTGGAAAATCATCTGGAGCATCCAAATTTACTGGAGAAATGTACAAATATGCATTCATACAGAAACTGAGGCCTTCACAGAAAGCATAACAATATATAGAATAAAGAATCCGTTCATTGGCATTTAATACCAAACTTTCTGAACTTTTCCTGTGGGAGCTGAGCTTCAGCCTAGTCTCTTTTTCACTATTGATGAGTAAATCAATAGAATTGCTTGATTAGTGGTAAGTGCCACAGAGGACAGATGCCATTGAGAGTTTAAGAAAACAATCTGTAAACTGTTCTAAGTTGTAAAACAGGCTGAAACCTTTGGTCAACTACAGGGAGGAGAAATAGAATTCTCCCTTCATTAAAAAAAAGAAAAAAAGAGAGAATAACCATAAATACATAGTCTCTCTTTCAGTGAAGGTAAATTTGCCTTATTTTTGAAGACTAGTCTATAAATAACAGAAACTCCAATCTGAATCAGCTTTTTGTTTACACAACTTCTTTCTTTCAAAAAAAAAAACAAACCCAAAAAAAGAGTAATTCTATTTGAAGCCAGCCCCTAGTCTTGGCTTCTCTTTCTACCTTTTTCTGAATGCACACCACAGCTTCAGTTGCCAAACTTTTAACTATATCAGCAGCTGTGATTCATAGTTATAAACTTTGAAAATTTCTTCCCTGCCATAATTTCCACCACCCCACCCCCCACTCAAACTTAGCTCACTGAAATCATGGGTAAGAAGATTCCCTGTGTGCTGAAGTTATTGCATATGACCTAGGTCAGTTGAATAGCATTCAGGATATATGACAGAAAGCAAACTCTCCAGCACTTTAGAAATATTTTCTACCCCAAGAAAATGAATAAAATTGAAACCTCTAAAGTTAAACACTTCTTATTTGGATGGCATTGCCATATAGTGAGAGTTATGCATCCCTTACTTGTCTTTAAAAAATAATTACCGTACAGCAACTAAAACTCCTAGTACTAAAATCTCATTGAAATTAATCAGGGTTCAAATAATTTTAGGAGGAACTCAGCCCACTGAACACATACAAAACGTTATTTTCACTCCTCTCATTTGTGTTATTTACCCTGCTCTTTCCCTAAATACCATATATGTCCCTCATATCATGTCAGAAAGTCAGCAGATATGAGCTATTTTGGAGCAAGTAGGTAGTGCAATGTTTTGAAATCTCACTGTGCTAGAAATGCTTCCATCAGCTACATCTTCCTTTTTATAGGAAGAAGGGACCACCCACAGGACTTATGCTGACTGAAATATGGCAGATAAATAAGCAAAAATACTATAATCTTTATATTTCAGCATGATATACAACCTATCCAGATGAGTTTTCCCATAATTTTAGTGCAGTGATCAATATCCAGTTTTTAAAAAGGAATCAAAAGTATGGATATATTTGATATAAAATTGTTCCACCTTAGAGAAGATAATCACTACAGTACTTGTGTGAAATAAGAAAAGTAAACACTTTTTACAGGATTTGTCTGCTGCTATTTTTGGCTGCATATTTATAGCTTCATCTACCCTACCACTAAGTTGCCTATGGCAAGGGTACAATCAGAAATAGATGAGACGTTACATTATCTGTAAAAGATAAAAGAAGATAAAATTTTTAATAGTGACAATATTTGAGACAAACAGCAATGCCAACGAGGTAAATAGTGAGAAACAGACAGACATAGTAGAGATTTGCCCTCCAAACAAGACACTACAATAATCACATCTTTAAAATGTTAGCCCCAGAAACCCAAAGGAACGATCACAAATAGAATAAATGATTTTATCTTTCCACAAATATTCCATTATTCATCCACTAGATTAGAAATTAGCGTACATGAATGATCCACTTGAAATTACTGGAATAGCCCTCAACAATCTCTTTTTTTACAATTTAAAGTGAAGAAACCATAATAGAAAAGAAAGCAGTTAATTATTTTTTTAAAAGATAATTGGGGATGGGGAGAACAATAGATCTTAACTACAGCTGCTGGCAGAATAAGGGGAAATGGGGATCATCCTGAAGAAGGATAAGCTTTAGTACCCAAGCCTTGCAAAGCACTAATGAAGGTCAAGCATTTAATACTCTATTCATAACTTACAATAAAATGAACGAGCAAGAAAATTCCATCCTATAAGAATCAGATCACTGTGTATCACTCTTAAAGCTCAAGTTTTATATATGGATCTATCACTCTCTATTTTTGCAGCCTTCAGATGTAGACAATCTTTTATACAGACTTAGCCACAGTATCGACATGTCACTGCTTGTACGAATGAATAAAAATAATTCTCTATATAAAAGCTATGCATAGAATACATTACTATTACAAATAACAGTAATATTGTGCATAGGAAGAGAAAGTGTAAAGACATTCAGGATGAGAAATGCTGGCAATAGACATGGAGATACCATGGGAAAACTTTCAGATTCAAAAAAGATACCTCAATGCTTTTTTTCCTCACACAGTCCTGTTTACATAATTAGCCAGTTGAATAATTCACTAAAGTGTGGTATTACTCAGTTACAGTATCAGCAGGTAGCACATAAATTATAACCTGCACATCTCCCAAATTCCAAAGACTATAGCCAAGGAAACTGTGACAGCTACTTAATTTTGTTGTCCATTCTCAATTACACTGCTCATAACTGAGAGGGTTGCTGGTCTGAATCAATTATCTCTACTTCCTGGGTTTTCAATGCAAAAAAAAAAAGCCTCTAGCTAATTCAGGAAGATAATTATTTTATCCAGTAATTTTAACATATTCCTTTATTATCACCAAGTTGAAAAAAAAATGCCAGTGACGTCAGTGATTTAGTATAACAGTGTATGGCAATCACTTTTGAGCAGAGAAGTATTATCAACATGGTTAATTTTTAACTCATTTTAAACACAGTCACATTAAGGAGATTTTAATCAGTTCTTTTTTGCTTTCATTCAGGCAAACTCCCACTGGCAATCTTATTTATTTTCCACATTCCTCATTTTGTGGCACTGACAAAATGAGGAATTTGCCTTGGTTAGAAGTGTGTGCATTCTGTCAGGATTAAATACATTTTTATAGCCAAGCTTAATTTATCTTAAAACTGTGCCAATAAAAAAATTATCAACTCTGATATACACCTGTGTCGCTTATTATTGCAATTATTAATTCTAGTAATAGTAAACTGCATCAAAAGAAGCGTGACCACCAGGTCACAGGAGGTGATTCTGCCCCTCTACTCTGGACTCGTGAGACCCCACCTGGAGTACTGTGTCCAGCTCTGGAGTCCTCAACAGAGAAAGGACATAGAACTGTTAGAACGAGTCCAGCGGAGGGCCACGAAGATGATTAGAGGGATGGAGCTCCTCTCCTATGAGGACAGGCTGAGAGAGCTGGGGCTGTTCAGCCTGGAGAAGAGAAGGCTCCAGTGAGACCTTAGAGCAGCCTTCCAGTATCTGAAGGGAGCCTACAGGAGCGCAGGAGATGGTTTTAAACTGGAATAGGGGAGATTTAGATTGGATATTAGGAAAAAAATCTTTCCTGTGAGGGCGTTGAGGCACTGGAACAGGCTGCCCAGAGAAGTTGTGGATGCCCCATCCCTGGAAGTATTTAAGGCCAGGCTTGATGGGACTTTGAGCAACCTGTTCTAGTGGGAGGTGTCCCTGCCCATGGCGGGGGGGTTGGAACTCGATGATCTTCAAGGTCCCTTCCAACTCTAACTCTAATTCCATTCTATGATTTTATGATTCTAATAGTGCTAGTGGTTTCTCCGTGTTATGCTACTGCTTGGTCTATTCAAACAAATTTTGTATTTAGACTTAATACTTAATGATTTCATCTTAACAGGTACAGGTAGACAAAAACAAAAAACTTGTACATTGTTAATAACTCAATTTATGAGGTTCCAGAAGTGGAGCTGTGTCTCTCTTAATAAAAGCTGAAACTGCACATAAACATCAACATAAGCACCTCTTTTACCCAGAGCAATAACATTTTAGATGGCTTGTGTCTTCCAAAGATTGAATAGTAAAATGCATAGCAATAGTACTGCTGGAATGAAGTAGCATTATACAAATGAAATGCTCTGCCTCTTTTTTCATTTAAAGAGTTAACGGAAAACGTATTAAAGGTTTGAGCTGATGTACTGCATTTTAGCACTTCAGGTGTACATTTACGGCCAAATCATCTTATCATTAGTAGCCCATTTATATCTTAAATCACAGTTACAGAGACTGTGGAGAGTTGCACTTGCAATTCTGGGCTCAAATTTATGGGCATCATACAGGTAAGACATTCTAACCAATGATATAGCTTGGTAACACTAATTTAAAAGCAGGATAGGAAAGAAAATATGCCACCAGTGAAGGTATCAATAAACACTGCTATTGGGCATGATTTAATTGGGCTTCATGACTTAATTAGATTTCATATCTGAACAAACTGGATGTTTTGTACTCTCTACTAACCTTTTAATAAAGGTTCTAACTTTATGAGGACTGTATGATAGTTTAACATCCATTCCACAGTTGGATATCTGCAGCTTAGGTTATGTAATAGCTAATGCAAAACCTCTTCATAAAACTCTTCTGCTAGGAAGAGCAGACACAAACAATGAAATTAAGAACAGAGTAAGTTATTCTCAACTCCCACACTATTAAATTTCCCTGAGACCTTGCTTACACAGTACATATTTTAAGATTAATGGCCACTTAGTAGAGTCATAATTCACACACAAAGCTCCTTCTTCAGCAGCAAATATAATCTCATGGGAGACATCACTGAAGCACTGGCCACCTTCGAAACAAGAACTACAATTTCTTTGCCTTTACTTAAAGCACTTCTGTCTGAATGACCCAAATTTCCAATTATTTCCAGTTACAAAACTGATCATCCACTTAAGTATAACAGATTCTTTATCTGACCCCTGGAAATACAGAGAATACTTGTGTTTTATTCCAGCAACTTATTAATGTTAAAATGAATGGAAATTTAAATATAAACCAGTATCGGTACATTAGAAGATGCCCAAACAACATTAAGCCTGTCTAGCAAAGATATGATAGAAGAAAATACTCCATGCATTTTAAAGTTATTTTGCTTCATCTGACATTTAGAATATTAAGAAGTTTTTAATTCGTCATATTATTAGTTATTATCAGATAAAGCTTACATTATTTGTATACAGCACCTACATTTTCATACTAGAAAATTGCTTAACATATTTCATTTTTTCTCTAATGTTGAGTACTCTATGAAAAAATTTATTTGGAGCAATATAACCCTGCAATCTCTTTTACTGCAAATTACTGATCCATAAATCTCCCTCGATTAATTTTTTGCTTGTGAGTATTTTCTTGTTTTAATATAACAGGATTAATCCTTGTTCAGCAATGTGTTGGACATTTAAGAAAATGTTGTTCCTGCCCAAAGGAGCTAACATTCTAACTGTTCATTTAACAGCAACACCTTTTTGTGAAAAGAGAATGTGAAAAGACAGCTTCACTTTCCTCTCAGTATTTTTACCTTTTTCTGAAGGATTGTGCTTAAACTAGGAGAATCAGAATGACTATTACTGGAACATCAGCAGCTAATCAGATCTAGTTAATATATGCAGTTATATTCTAGTATTGTGTAACCTCCCTTTGATCTAATTTTTAAGACTTACATGTGGCATTCCTGTTTTCTTTCAAGCTGCAGCACAGTTTTTTTCTAGTGGGTCACAAATGTGTCCTATGTGGCTGCACAGTTATTTATATGCTGAAGTTAATTCAGCTTCTCATTGCTGTTAGAGGGCATTGTTCTTCCTGTAGATGCAGATACTCAGGAGGTGTTGCTTTCTTGTTCCTGGGTTGGTTCTTGCTCCAGTTATTTGAAGCACCTGCTGGTTCCCTTTTTTTAGAAATGTATCCTTTCTTGTCTGCTAGTTTTGGCAACCTGCCTGCTCACAAGGTTGTATGTTGGTGTGAAGAGGGAGTAAATATCATGGCTGAAAATAGGTTCTGAGGATTAGCTTTCAAACAAGCAAAACTGATACCCCAGGTGCTCAGATGATGGCTGCTTGGAAAGGGAGTCCAGCTTTCAGTCTAATTGCTAGGGAGCAAGAGCCTAAGAAAGACTAAATGATAATTTATTTTAGTATTTAAGTAAGCAATAAACAATTTTTTTTGAATGCTGAAATTATGAAAACATTATGTCATGACTTTTTTTCCTTCCTCTTTCAATTATGCACACAAACACTCCGTTCAGTCACAGAGCAGCAATTCACCACTCAAACACCAAGAGATGACCGACAGTAGCAGGTGACTGGCAGAAATTGTAACTCTTTTTCTGGGTGCGTGGTCTAGCAAAGAAAAACACAAATGCTTTCTTTATTTTCTCCAGAGAAGCTGTTCTTCTCTTGGTCATGCCCACTTCTTCAAACATTGCACTGCCAGGACAGTGCTGGAGAAGATGGCACAACCAACTATACAACCTCTAAAGAGGTTCTAAACCAGCAAAGATGAAGGAGATACCTCAAGGTCAAGTTGAGGCTGTTTATGCAACACTTATTTTACAGTACCTCAGTGATTTCAATTAAACTGATTATATGTGCATCTACACATTTTCAAGAAGTTGGAGCATGTCTTTCATCATATAATATTTCTGGATGGTAGTGGCAGCTTTTATCCATAGTTCCATTCTTCTGCTATCTTAGGAGTTACAGTAGATAAGACAAAAAAAGCAGAAAAAAGAAAACATTTGGTAATCAAGCATCACAAGAGGCAACAGCCACACATTTCAGTATTCCTGATCATGTATCAGGTTAAATTGTTTTGCTTTAATGGGCTCAGCAAAGTCAGAAATGAAGCTTCATTTGAATGTTATTTTGTCCAACTTTGTTGATGACTTAGAGCTCTAAAACAGCAATGTATTTTTGTTTCATCTCTGAGCAGCTATATCATATGTGAATAATTTGTTGGCCTTCTGATGCAATTCTGTCACGAGCAATTTAAAGTGTAATTTTTGTCTTTGCAATAATGCACCCAGGATCTCTGTAATGGCATTCTGCTATCTTTCTCTAACTTTAGATATGGAGAAAAAGATTAGTAAAAAGATTAGTTTTAATTTTTTTACAAAGTAAAATTCCTGTCATTATTGTTTAACTATTCAGCATAACATTGATCTCACTTTTTCTTTTTTTTTTTTTTTTAACACAAGCTATATCTATTTCCAGAAATTGCAGAATTAAACAGGGTTAGTTAATTGACACAATCAAAGAGTGCAAATAATTTTTCTCAGGTTCATACTGCAATAAGCAAAAATAATTTTAGCAGGTAGGCACGGTTTTATACCTGAGTTAAACTAAAAACTATATAGATTTTTAGTAGTATTTATGCATTGGTCAAGTTCTTACTCCGTGTAAAGTTCATATTGCAAATAAAATTTGATTTTAGACTAAAATCTTATTTTCTAGTTTAAAAAGAAAATGAAATTTATCTTTCTGCAAATATATTAAAAACCTTAGAAAGAACAAACACTGCTTTTGGAGTAATTTGTCTTGTCTAAGAAGTACTATTTTAACTAAGATGTTGGTAGAACGCGAATATTTAATGAGAACTTCCCCTGGTGACAAAAGACAAAATCCAACACTGGTAAGTCTGGTATAAGATTTTCTGGTGTCTAAAAGGTTTTGACTTCACTCCTCTTCTGCTAGTCAGAAAACTTTGAGGGTCTATCTCTTCAACCTGGGCACCTATTTCATAGAACAGGTAAGGCCTTAATTTTCTCTTGGTTAAAGCAAAGTAATTGCAATTTTGACCAAAATAGGCGATCGGTATGGTGGCGTAGGGGTTCAACAACATGATGGGATAGAAGTCTTCTCAGTGATTTGTAAGTGAAAATAAATTGAGGGTAGCAGTTGCAACAGGTTAGAGGACTGAGCTAGCAGGAACCCCACGAAGTTTGGTGAATTCAAATGCAAAATCCTGTGCCTAGGATGAAGTAACACCAGCCTTATAGCTTGTTGCTAGGAAGCTGCTGCATAGAAAAGTACCTAGGAGTCATGGCAGGTAAAGAAAGATATGGAAAAACTGCACCCTATCCAGAGGTAAGGGACAGAGCACATGAAATAGAAGAAGTCGAGGAAGCCAGGTTTACTTGGTTTGGAAAAGAGAAAGTTAAATCACTATCTGCATTAACCTAATAGGGGTTGCAAAGAGGCAGAGTCAGGCTGTACTAGGAGGCACACAACAGCAGGACAAGAGATTTTAACAGACATTCTTTCAATAGAAAGAAAAAATTAATCATTGTGGGGAAGTTTAAACTCTGGAACAGGTTGGCTGGAGAGCTGTGGAATCACCTTGAAAGCATTCAAAACTCAACTGTAGAAGGTGTGGAGCAGGCTGATCTGACCCTGAAATGAGATCTGATTTTAAGCAGGGAGCTGGACCACATATCTCCATAGGTTCTTTCCAATACACGTTGTGATATTCCTCTAATAATGAAATATAGACGCAGATTACACACACTTGCTGTCACACAGAAACATATGAATTGCATTATCGTAGGATAGCACACACACAAAATGGTGTAAGACTATTTTGTGCTGACTTTCTTTGTGACATGTTCATCTTCTAGAAATAAAACCAGTGGCAAAATAAATTCATAAAAGCTAACCTGAAGGTTCTTCTTTTAAAATTGTCACAAAATTTCAAGTGGTAACAGTTTCTCCAACAGATTTTTGCCTAAGCAGCAAAATATGACTACCCTTGCACACAGAAAGAAATGAGTTTGACCTATAAACACTTTGTGTCTTGCAGAACCGTTTATGTTGATGCAAAATAAGTATTAATTGCCTCTATTTTTTTATCATGGAGTATTTTGAAATTCAATTTACATTTAATTTGCAAAAATATAAGTCACAGCATAAAACAAAAATTAGTGGAGAGTCAAGATTACCTGACAGTAAGTAATTAGAATTTAGTCTTGTCTTTTTTCATTTTCATATTAATCTCTCGGTTTGATGTTTTCTCATAGGTTCATCACTGACATCCAAATTACCTAGTATTTTGATACTTTTGTTATTTTTATTAATCCACAGGCATATGGTAAGCACAGGTGCAAGATTAAAAATTTCTAATTCACAACAGGGAAAAACATAGAACCTTAGAATCATAGGATGATTAGAGTTGGAAGAAACCTTTAAAGATCATCGAGTTCCACTTCTGACTAGACTAGGTTGCTCACAGTCTCATCCAGCCTGGTTTTGAACACCTCCAGGGATAGGGTGTCCACAACTTCTCTGAACAACCTGTTGCAGTGTCACAACCCTCACATCTGACCTAAATCTCTCCTCTTTCATTTTAAAATCATTACCCCTTAGCCTATCACTACCTTCCCCGATAAAGAGTCCCTCCCCGTCTCTCCTGTAGGCCTCAGTACTAGAAGGCTGTAATAAGGTCTCCCTGGAGCCTTCTCTCCCCCACTGAACAACCCCAACTCTCTCAGCCTGTCTTCATAGGAGAGGTGCTCCATCCTTCTGGTCATCTTCATAGTCCTCTATTGGACTCACTCCAATAGGTCCATATCCTTTTTATGCTGGGGACTCTAGAACCAGACCCAGTACTCCATTGTATCTTGGAAGAGTGCAGTAAAGGAGGAGAATGGTCTTGCTTGTTTTGATGCATCCCAGGATACAGTTGACTCTCTGGGCTGTGAGTGAAGATTGGGGGCTCATACTGCAACCAACATTCCCAAGTCCTTCTCCTGAGGACTGGCTTCAAATCTTTAAACTAGCCTGTACATGTGCTTGGGATTGCCCCAACCCAGTACAGGACCTTGCACTTGACCTTGTTGAACTTCTTGACTTTTTCATAGGCCCACCTCTCAAGCCTGTTCAGGTTCCTCTGGATAACATCCCTTCCCTTCATCGTGTAGACCACATCACACAGTTTGGTGCCATCAGCAAACTTGCTGAGGGTGCACTCTTTCCCACTGTCCACATCACTGAGAAAGATGTTAAACATCAGTCGCAGTACTGACCCCTGAGGATGTCTGCTTGTCACTCGTCTCCACTTGGACATCAAGCTGTTGACTGCACTCTTTGAGTGCAATGATCTGGCCAGTTTCTTATCCACCAAGTGATCCATCCGTCAAATCCATGTCTCTGCAATTTTGAGATGAACGTATCATGTGGGACAGTGTCAAATGCTTTGCACAAATCCAGGTAGATGATGTCAGTTGCTCTTCCCTTTTTCACTAATGCAAAATTTAAAACCAAATAATAAACAAAAAAAACTGAAAAAAAAAAAAAACAACAGAAAAACAAACCAACAGAAGGATACTGGAGTTACAAAATTATTTGCAAATAAGAAATTGTTTAGAATAATATTTTCTTCCTGTACACTTAATTAAACTATTCTGAGCAGTCTCGGATGACCACCCTTATATTAGAAAGCACATCAGCTGATCCAGGCTGCAATGTGAACCTCCAAAGTTTAGTGAGTGAAGATGATCAGGAGCTTCTTTGGAATAGCACAGATCTTCCAGCGAAAAAAAAAAAAAAAACAAAAAAAAAAACCAAAAAAAACCCAAACAAACAACAACAAACCAGACCAAACAAACCCAATCCAAACCCCAAACATTTATTCTAATGGCATTACTCGTTGATGCACCCTCTTTTCCTGGATATAATGAAATTTAATGCTTTTCAGGATCAGCTCCAGTACTGATGACACATAAGAGAGAATAAGAGTTCTGCTCCTGATCCCCACTTCAATAAATCTGAGGATCTATTGATTGTTGCTATATTAGGATTCAGTTTTTCAATGCACATAACAGCTATTAGAATTCAAAATTAATGTAAAATACTGAAGCCCATAGAAAGTATAGAATTGTGATTTAATTGTGTGAGTAGAAAGTAAAACACCAAAGGTCAGATATATTTTCTTTAGTAAATATCTAAAACTAACATTTTGACTGTAAAGGTTTTTATAACAAAAATTGTTTTACAAGCATTCTAAGAAAATGAAAAAGCAGCCACATCCACAACTATAATAAGCACCTGAATGCATACTCTTATTGATTTCATAGCAAACATCCTTATGAACTGCTCTGTTTTTAAGGTTATAATTCATTATATAAAAAGCAATTTCATTTAAACATAACATGCTGTCTTTCATAATGTTGACTGCCAAACAGGTGCCTTTCAAAGTAACTTTTTGGAAATCTTTATTCTTTAGGAAAATAAAAACAAAACACCACAACACAGAATAATTGTTTACTGTTTGGAGGAGGAGAGGGGAATGTATTAGTTTTATTCATTGTTTTTCGCAAGGAAATGATCAACTCTGGACTTCTGTGGTTACACTACAAGTTGCAGAATGCATAGTGTTATGTTTACTATCTAACCTAAGGGCTTTTCTGTTATATCATTAAAAAATAATTGCTTCAAAGTGGTAATCAAACAATGATAAAATACAGTTTGAAACTTGCAGTGAAAAAAACCTTTCTCCTATTAATTGTACACATAATTGTTGAGTGGTTTGGTTTGGGATGTTCATTTTATCTTTTGTTCTATCATAAACTTGGCTTGCAGTTTGACTGATTCTACTTTATTACAGACATGCTCACAATGAAGGCTGGGATGGTGGAAATTTGCTATTCGGAGACCAAGAGGAAGTACCCAACTGAATGTTGAAACTGGGTGTGCTCAAACTGGGTCTAGAAGACACAGATGTGGTTATATCCACGCAAATTTCAAATGCCTCTATGTATAAGATCTATACCAATATTTCTGTTAAAAAGAGAAGTGGAATTCTTAAACAAATGTACATTAAGTCCCATATACTTGATTAAACATTTCCAGAGTGAAAAACCAAACAGTAGTAAGAACCTCTATTGAAAAATTATACTCTAGAAATCTTTCTGCCTTCTTCGTAAATTTTCAATGTGAAGAAGAAAAGGATCAAATCTATTCCCTGCCTTCTCAATTGCTTGTTAAAAAACAATCAAAAGCTTTTTTTTTTTTCTCCCATTCCGTAACAGCTCCTGGAGAAACCAGGAAAGTTTGGATTCTGTTGACATTTTATAAGTTTTCAATAGATGCAGTAATTCCAGAGGGCAGTTGTTGACTGATATACTATTGTTCACTGATCTGTAAGGCAGCAGTGTTCTTGGCACTGGCTATGTTAGTATAACAAGCAAACCCATTTGATGTAGTAGCAGTAAATATTGCATGAGGTAGATCATTAATGGGTCTTTTCAGTTCACAATATCAGAACTGTGACAGATCTCCCACGGTTCAGTAAGGCATTAGGTATTTTTCATATCACTTGTCCATTTAATCTGATTCACTTAAAAGTCAGAAATTTGAATTGCTGTTCGTATTTTGTAAAACTTGTTTTTTTTGAGCTAACACATGAGAAATACTGTTAGAGATCTGAATTACTACAGATTAAAATTTGGCATTTCCTGCTGCTTTTCAAACTGAAGAAGGAAGAAAATATATCAGAGAATAATCTGTCTACCACATGGACTACAGACTATGTGTGAAAAGAGATAATTTAACCTAGTATTTTCATAGAATCATAGAAAGGTTAGAGTTGGAAGGGACCTTTAAAGATTGTTGAGTTCCAACCCCTCTGCCATGGGCAGGGACACCTGCTACTAGACCAAGTTGCTCAAAGCCCTATGCAGTCTAGCCTTGAACACTTCCAGGGATGGAGTATCCACAACTCCTCTGGATAATCTTTTCCAGTGTCTCACCACCCTCACAGGAAAGAATTTTTTCATAATATCTAATCTAAATCTCTCCTCTTCCAATTTAAAACCATTACCCCTTGTCCTATCACTACACTTCCTGACAAAGAGTCCCTCTCCTGCTCTCCTGTAGGCTCCCTTCAGATACTGGAAGGCTGCTCAAAGGTCTCCCTGGAGCCTTCTCTTCTCCAGGCTGAACAGCCCCACCTCTCTCAGCTTGTCCTTTTCCTGGTGTTCCCAAATTAAATTACTTATGTATTATCACATTGCAATGGGAAAGATCCTGCTAATTGCACCTATGTATTTCTCATGTTTAATTTTATCTTTTTTTCAAGAAAATAAATAAGTACTGAATTATTTTTAAATACAACAATCAATATAAATTACAATTAACTTATTTCATTTCTGTAATTCAAAAAAAATTGAGAGGTCTTATTAGCCTAGATTCAATAAGAAAGTGAGATTGGCTTTGCTATTATCATGGTGCTGAATGCGTTTTCATTTAAAAAATAAGGAACATGGATTTTAATCCTATATATCTAAAAAGGCCATTGCTCCCAAGTTGCAGACATCTCTTGCTTCCCACAGCCTATAAGCACTAAGGCAAAATACAAGTGTTTAGGAGACTATACATGGTTAAATCTTTTGCTGAATGAAGAACCATACATTACATAAAAACAGACAAAAGAGCCAACAGTTCTTGGGGAATTCTAGTTTAGCACACTCTTCTATCTTGAGTGATAGCGTACCTTCCATTAGAATAATATGTTCAGTTTTCCAATTGCTGTATCAGATGTGTTTTCTACCTTAGAAAACTGTATTTACTGGTACTGAATATTGCAGGTTAGTGTTACTAGAACCACTGCCACACTGGTGCAGACCTGACCAAGTCCAGCATGCCGCCCGTAAGCACCAGATCTTCCAGAAGCAATTGAATAGAAAACCCAGTTACTTGTAGAAAGAAACCAAGCACCTCTGCACATAAATATTTTTTTTCTGTGAGCATTACTGTAGCAGTGTAACATTGTACCTACCTCACATGTAGCTTCCAATTCCATCAGCTGCAGCCCAGTAGGTACACAGCTGACTGTAATAGGCTCAGCACATACTTTTCTTAAATTATAAGCTGGTGTAGCAGCAACAGGGAGGATGCAAGGAAAGGCTTATTGAGAATGGCCCAAAAGGCCTGACTTCTGCAGGAGTCCTATCCTCCCTTGACCTGTGCAGGTAATACATGAAGCACATACACTGAGACTTCTCACTGATGCACCCTGAGCCAAAACAGCAAATACCTCCTTCAAAGCCCAAGTAAAAAGTTGTTTTCAGCCTGGTGCTGCCACAGTGGAAACTTACTATGAGGTATATTATGCATGAAGACATGAAGAGACAGCACTGAGAGAAGCGTAGCTCACTGCTCCCTCTTGCAGCCTTTCACAGTTTGACCCCTGCCACGTTGGGTTGTGTCATCTCTCATGAGGTGAGATGAAAGTCCCTCCAGCTCCTTTCCTCTCTCATCTCCATTTGTTATCACCCCATTACTATGTGTACTGCCTCCCTCAAAACTCCCTGAAAACAGTTCATTTCCGTCAAAATAAGCTGTCACCATAAACAGTTACATAGTCTTTGAAAAGCACCTCCCAAATGACAGCTAACACCCATGTTTGAAAGCAACTGTCCCTACCTGCTACACAAAACTTCCATTTGTTCCTTCCATCGCTATTAGAAACTTTTTCAAAGGCAGCCCTGAAGTGTAAATGTTCTTTGTGAACATTAAAATGTCATTTCAGTGCTTGTCTGGGCATTATTGATTTCATCTAACAAGTTGGCGAAAGTCTCCAGGGAGCGGTGCTGTGTAATTGCTGCTGTGACACAGCCAGCCAACACCACCCCAGACAGAAGGTTTTTGATCATAATCGATACCAAGTCTACTTCTTTCACACTCAAAGTTCCTTCAATAAAATATGGACATGGACAACATCAAACAAGCAGGTGATATTATTTCCACTTTGACAGTCAGACCCTCATATAACCTCATTAGGAAGTTTGAAATTTGAAGTGACATGTGCCTCTTTTCCTTTCTATTGGCCTCATTTTTTTTATTTTTTTTTTTACTCAGTGAAAGCTCTGCCTTTCACCCTGTGTATTTTTTGATGTCCTAAATTGATTTTATTTTCAATTTCAGCAAATTCCTGGAGTTTCCATTTCCTATTTGAAAACAATGGGAGAATTCAGTTTCACTAGTAAAATAGAAAACAGTAAAAAAAATCAAAACAGTAAAGTCAGGGGTAGTTTGGCATCTTTCTACAATGAAGAACAAATGAAAGACTGAATTTCACTTGTACTACACTAATTGATAATGGACTAACTGAATAACTATTGATATGGAGGAGGTGGAGCAGTAAAAAGGTGTTTTGGAAGTAGTCCTATGTCTTTATGAATGTAAGAAGGAGGGAAATTGAGGATAGATAAGTTGAAGTAAAGAGAGGATTCTATACTTCAGCGCTGGCAGAATCAGCTAATACTAAAAAAAGTAATTTCTGATATTTACTATTCAGTTAACAGCCACAGTGATTAGAAGGGCCTTGTTGCAATTCTTTTTTTTCTTTGATTCAATTTAGCTTATATCTTGGCATTTCTTTGTTCACTATCAGCAAGAGGGAGAAATAACTGTATTGTCTCCTCTTCCCAAAAGCTCTAGGGAAAGTGTCTTAGAAACTTCAAACTATGTATTGTGTTCTCACCATCTTCAAATCTAACCCATCCAGTAATGGAATACCGCTCATAATTAAGTACTATTTAGTGCATTAATTCCATTGGGGATTGTTGATAATTATATCTCAGTATGATTTCCTCAAAGATAACATACAGGCCATTGATAAACAGCTGAGTAGAAAAATCAGGGGATTAACTGTAATTATAGCAAAGTGCTTTGCTATTAAACTTGAATTACTTGAATAAAAAGTAATTGGATTATGTATGATCTTCAGCAGCTCCTAGACTTTAAACTTTAATTAAATTATCATACTTCTCATTCAAAAATAGAGTGGTTGAACATTAGGTATTTTGACCCTACCAAAGTAGGAGAAACAAAATGCAAAGCATTTAAGCTGAATGCAATGCACAGTGTTATTATAGAACAGTAACAAAAGAATCTCTCTTGCCCTGTTCAGTCATTATGTTGAACTTCTTATTTTTCATTTACATTTTATTTAATTATTACTCCTGGATTGAAAAATTAATGACAACTGGCAAAATGCTTTTATTTTTAAACAATTAACCATATTACATTCATTAAGTAAAGCCTGATTACCTAATTTGTCTGAAAGTTTTTCAAATGGAAATCTCTGTTATTTCCTAGTAGAGATTACATAATATGTGTTGGACCAAGTAGAACAGAAAAGAAAGAAAAAAGCTGGTTGGTTTACTATTTTATTAGATAATAAATGTACTACATATAAAATATTTATTTATTCTTTTTGAACTTAGAAAGAAAAATGTAAATTTCTCATTAAAAGTCTACATATTTAATTATTTTTTCCCAAATAAATATTTTTGGTGGAAAAAAAAATGTTTTTTCAATGTTAAATTGACATGGACACTAGAGGATATTCACTTATTTTAAAAATGATAGTTTTAAATACAATTTTTTAAAAGCTTGCTATTTGAGCTAAGGTGATTGACTCCTGAAACAAAAATTAAAAAAAAAATCCCTAAATGCATTAAAATATAATAATAATAATGACAATAATAATAATAATAATAATAATAATAATAATAATAATAATAACAACAATAATAATAGTAATAGCGAATGCATGATTACTTCAAACTAAATAATCCAATAAACAATCCAATAAAAAGGTAAGTGTTTCTCTAAGAATGGACTTGAGCATTCATAGAAGCAAACATTTTGTGTACATACCAAGGACTTGTCTTTATATATAAGGGTACCGCTCTTTGGAAACACAGCAAATTATTTCTTAGGGGTTCATTAAACCTTTGTGTCATGCTTGATGACTATCCTTAAGTGCTAAAGCACGTATGCAGTGGGTTACTTTAAAAAGTTCATAACTGTAGAAAATAACCGCCTGTCTTGCATACTCAACATTTTTACATTATGAAAGCTGTAGACTCTGATATATAATCAATAAAGACCAGGTTTCAATGACGCTGTCTATCACTGATGGGCCCCTTGAGGTGTTGTTGGAAAACAGACTTAAAGATAAAACACAATCAAAATATAGCTCAAAATTGGAATGTTGTCAGCTCTATATGTGTAAAAGTCTCCAATAAGGTAATGAACTGTCTTGGCTGAAACAGTAAATAAAGACTGATGTAAGGTAAGGACACTCAGCATCTTACAGGATTAGACAATTGGAACTGCAGGCAATCAGGATTTTTGGATTCAAAAAGTTCTCATTGCCTCTGCCTTCCTGAGGGCAAGATGCTCTGTGACATGGACTCCCAATGGTTTAACCAGAAGTGAAGCAGCCAGAGCTAGTGTCTTTCAAAAGGAGTCAGTTGCCTAATGTTTAAAGTCTCTTAGCAACCTAGAAGCAAACCTAGTATATATGATGCTCTCAGGTTCATATTCCAAGCTTCTGTGGAGGGAAAGCTAGCCCACAATTAACCTACCAACATTTCCATCACATCTATTAAGTGGTATTAAAAAAAAGAATTAAATATAAGATGTCACATTAGGTTATATACTGAATACAAACATTTATTCACTTTGACATTACTGTACCTTACTAGATCTGTATTTCTTCTTTTCATTCTCCCTTTGGCAATTTCAGTACAATAAGACCAGCATTCAGAACATATCACCAGGCTCAAAGTTGTCCCACATAAGTGGTGTAGACCACATCAAGCAGGTACACTGAGCTTCTTAATCAGGATCCAGTGCCCTAATAGGATTAGCCTGAACTGTTATCCCTCTTTATTCAGGCACTTTAAATTATAAAGTATTTTACAGATAAAATCCATGCTATCACTGTTAAGCTCCTTCTGTATCATCTCCACATGTGGCTTCAAGCCCACCTATGTTCTTCCAACACTTCATCACAAGCTACTAATGTCTGAGTGTCACTGACGGGTAATACTGAGATGTGGAAGTGGAGGTATGAATAACTTAAAAATTATTAAAAGATTAATGAAAAATAGCTCATAGAAAAGACCATAGAGATAACAAACACTGATTAAAATCAAGCAAGATCTTAATAATAAGAAAAGGAGGTGAGTACATGCAATCAGTTCAGATAAGTGGAATAGTTAAACCATAAATTTGTTTAAAAGTCAATCAAATTTATTACATGGATAGAAAATTGGCAAGATTTTTCATTGATGGTACATATAAAGCTTATTATATAGGGGTCAATGTTTCAATCTAAAGAAATAAGCTAATTTTCCTACTTTGTTTATCTGTAGTCTCTGGTCACATAGTTACAAGGTGATCAATTTGGGCCTATTCTCTAAATACAGATTTGTTTAATACTTCTAACATGGGCAATAAGATTTCAAATTTTATGCTGGACTCAAAAGGAAGTGAATGTAACAAGACTAAAATTGGAGTAATAGTCTCATGCTTTTTGGTTTCTTAGCCTTGCAGCTGAGGCCCAAACTACCTAAAGCCTATCGATCAATTTGTTGAGCAGACCTGCTGAGAATGTTAGAATAGACCAACTGAGACACAATACAAGAGAGCATTAGCTTTTCAGAAGCGTTTTTGAAATACAAGGTAAGACCTACACAGTGTTTCTCTGAGAGAAGTTGGATTCAGCTGTTACTTTGAAGATGATTTCAGAGATGAACCAGGAATAAAACACAGCACACCTGGATAACAAAATTCTTATAGGCATCAAACATCATTAATCAAAAATAATTTGCAAAAAGAGATATAGTTCCAAGCTAGTTTTTAGAGCTTTGTGGAAGTACTTTGGTTTTAACTGAGTTCAACCACTGAAACCCCTTTTTTGTCTGTCTCTTGATGTATATTAAACAAATCCTCAAACTTTGTCTCATTTTACTAACATTAGTATCTCTTGCAGGACATTTGATAGCTAATCAACATTGACTGGATCAAATTTCACTTTTAAAACGTGTTCACTATTCTCTGCAATATTCTTTGTGTTTGGAAGGTTAAAACACACAGAAAGTCCAAATATTTGGTGAGTGTCAGATACAGACTTCTCACATGCAGCACAAAACCCAGAAGTATAATCGATGTTTTTGACAGGTGTAAATTAGGAGCATTTTCAGATTTCAAGGGACAGTAAAATGTTGGTTTGTATGTAATATATAGTGTGTGATTTGGCCCATGTATTTATATCTCTTCATTTTATCACTACAAAATTATAAAGTAATACAAAATATAGATAAGGTTCCCTTAAAATAGAGATAATGTTGTCTGACAGAAACTTTACGGTGTGTTGTTGTCCTGGTTTGAGGTAAAACGAACCAATTTTCTGTTTTACAGTTTTGCTTTCTTAGCTAGGCCTC
This sequence comes from Pedionomus torquatus, assembly GCA_013398155.1. Taxonomy (NCBI): domain Eukaryota; kingdom Metazoa; phylum Chordata; class Aves; order Charadriiformes; family Pedionomidae; genus Pedionomus; species Pedionomus torquatus. Next base: position 133,573 of record VZRU01017572.1, on the reverse strand, counting down.
TTCTAACTAGCTAAACTCTGAAATTAACAGCACATTGTTCAAAGCTGTTCCGTCTCACAGTGATAAGACCTGATTATACCAAGGGATGGTATGCAGAGAGGCCCTTGTTTAGACTTATTGCTGGAACCACCAAGGTCAGATAATTTTCAGCATTTGCCTGTTGGAGGGTCCCACCTTCAAGGAGGAGCGGACAGGACAGGTGACCCAGAACGGACCAACAGGGGTATTCCATCCCATCAGCATCATGCCCCGTATAAAAGCTGAAGGATCAACAGGTCAACCCCTTTTCGCCCTTTTCGCCCTTCGGCCCCTTCGCCCTTCCTCGATGGCTGACATCCAAGGAGGACTCTGCCTGTTCGTCTGCCTTTGATCCTGATCCGAGCGTTCCTGACTTCAGATCTGGAATCCAGCTCCTGTCGATCACCGAGTCCAGTTTGGGACCTTTCCTGAAGCCTGCTGGTGACGTGGTCGTCATCCTGGGAGCTTGATACGGTTTTGTATATACTGTATACTCCCTTTTTCCTAATTTTCCTTTTTATTATATTACTTATATTTTCATTAAAGTAGTTTAGTTTGTTCTAAACTCTTAAATCTCTTTAACTCCTTCCTCTCCTCTCTGACTAAAAGGGGGGAGGGGGGGACATCTGTCACTCAGGTTTCGGTAAATTTGGCTGAAACCACGACAGTTGTGATCTTTGCACCAATGACTACAAGAGAATCTTGCATCAAGAATAACTACAAATTACAACAAAGAAATAGTAGTCATTTCAGATGGATCAAAGATTTTTAAAAAATTTTAAGAATTCCTGGTGTTCTATATTCCAAACTCCCTGATTTTGATTCCAAACCACACTCCTGTGGATTTTCAGATGCAAAGTTTAAAGTCATATTATAATAACAGTTCCTGAAATAAAATTTAGTTCCAGTTATAGGTTTTGCGCTGTGCCTTTTAAACACATTAGAGATTTGTTTTATTCTGCTAAGCAATGATAAACTCAAATTTCTAAACTCAATTATCTACTTTTAACTTTTTTCCCTTCAGAAAATAAGTGATCCTAACATTTGTATGATTTGAATTTTTGCTTACAAAAATTAAATTAAACTGCAAAATTCAAGGGATCCATCATTCCATTTGAAATAACAACAGAAATAATCTCACAGTAGTTATGTGGTTATGAAAGGCAGAGACAGAAATAAATACTTCAAGATGAACAATGCCATATATTGAAGTTCTATTTCCCTGTAACGTGAGAGACTGCAATTGCAGAAAATCACTTTATTCATTAGGATATTTTAATTCTAGTTAGAAAAGACAGAACTAGTAATCAGATTGTTATAAAAGCACAAAACGGAGAAAGCGTCGACAATTCTATTAAATTTGCCCTTTCTTGTCTAATAAGTAAAAGACTACATTGAAAAGTTGCTTGACTATTAGGGTTTTTATTTAGAATAATCACTTTCCAAGCATCCTTGAGAGTCCCAAAAGGTAAATAAAGGCTGGGAAAGGTGATGCAATCCATTTCATCTGTCACTGATGCTCACAAAGAAACTTATTCAATCCAGAATATGCTAGGAAAATAAAAAGTAATAAAAAAATATCAAGCTACTTCAAGGAATCACGGAGTCATTGTCAGGGTTGGAAGAGACCTCTAGACACCATCTGATCCAACTCCCCCACAAAATTATTGCCTAGAGCACATCACTTAGGACTGCATCCAGCTAGGTCTTGAAGGTCTCCAGAGAAGAGGACTCCACAACCTCCCTTAGCAGCCTTTTCCAGTTCTCTGTCACCCTCACTGCAAAGTTTTTTCTCATATTTGAATGAAACTTCCTGTGTTCCATCTTGTGCCCATTGTCCTGTCAGTGGGAACCACTGAAAAGAGTCTGGCTTCATTCTCCTTCAACACACCCTTTAGATACTTACAAACATTAATAAGGTCTCCCCTCAGCCTTCTCTTCTGCAGGCTAGAGTCCCAGGCTCTCTCAGCCTTTCACAGAATCACAGAACTGTGAGAGTTTGAAGGGACCTCTAGAGATCATCTAGTCCAACTCCCCTGCTGAAGCAGGACTGCCTAGAGCACATCACTCAGGACTGCATCCAGGCAGGTCTTGAAGAGGTCTGCCTTCAGCCTTCTCTTTCCATATAAGGGAGATGCTCCAATCCCTCAGTCACCTTTGTTGCCCTATAGTGGACTCTCTCCAGTAGTTTCCTGTCTCTCTTGAACTAGGGAGCCCAAAGCTGGATGCAGTATTCCAGTTGTGGCCTCACCAGTGCAGAGTAGAAGGGGAGAATGAGCTCACTCAATCTACTGGCCACATTCTTCCCTATGCAGCCCAGGATTCCATTGGCCTTCTTAGCCAAGGGAAACAAGGTCACATTGCTGGCTCATGGATAGTTTACTACCTACCAGGACCCCCAGATCCTTCTTCTCAGAACTGCTTTTCGACAGGCCCAACCTTAACCTATATTGGTGCCTGGCCTTCTTCCTCCTCAGTTGCAGGACCCTACACTTGCCCTTGATGAACCTCATTAGGTTCTTCTCTGCCTAGCTTTCTAGCCTGTCCGAGTCACACTGTATGGCAGCACAACCCTCCCAGTCTGGTATCATCAGTGAAGTGACTGAGGTGTCCCTCCTTGGACTTCCCCCTGTCCAGGTCATTGATGACTATTGGATTGATTATTGACTGTTGAGGGACATCACTAGTTACAGGCCTCCAATTGGACCCTGGTCCATTAACCATAACCCTCTGAGTATTGTCACAAAGACAGCTCTCAATCCACCTCACTGCACATTCATCTAGCCCACACTTCCTCAGTTTCCTAATGAGGGTATTATGGGAGACAGTGTCAAAAGTCTTGCTGAAGTCAAGGTAGGTGATATCTGCTTTCATCACAGTACTCTTGTCTTCAACCCTTAGGCAGAAGCCAAACACAATCAAAACAGAACAGATAGTAAACAAAATTTCAAAATGTCTAAAGCATTATGTAAGCCAGTAAATGGATAATTCTGTATTTAAAGTTGAGACTTTTTCCTCTCCCTTTCTTTTTCTTTTTCTGCTGCCATCCTTTTCCCTCTGTTGTCCCATTTCTGTACTATGTAGTCATTCTTCCTATGCTTTCTCATGCTATAATGAAGAGTATATGGCATGTAAAAACATTTCCAGTTTTGACAAATAAAGATATAGTTCTGTTTCCTCCCTCTTTTCCCTGTTCTTCTTTATAAAATATATCAAATTTTCATAAAGCTGCTATGCTCTGAAAACAAATGGATCTATTAGCCTATAGTAGGAGAGGCCATACTAATCTTTCTCAGTGTGGAAATTTCCAAGGAACCTGATTTTGAGGTCAGTCTTCCCAAAAGTAATTTTGTCAATAAATATCAATTTGTATGTTAGAAATAGTCAAAGATATGCCAAATAATTGCACACAGAAGGGTCAGTATGCATTCAGTAGTGGAAGGGAGCAGCCAGAGCCTCCTCTGTATTTTCATTTAAGAGGTGGTGGAACAGTGACTACAAGATGATACAGCCCTTGTGTACATCAGAGGAAACTAACCTTGTAAGTTATTTTATGGAATGCCTCCAGAGTGTGGATAGACTGCCTTCGGAATTCAGCAGTAAGTAAACCATGCAGACTACAGTATCTTGTAAAAGTATACCTGGATGTTCTACTTGTTTTCAGATGTTTTGGGGGATTTTGGCTGGTGCTCTTGTTACCAATGGAAGGGTATAACATCCATACAATCCACAATAAATATTGACATAAGCCTTAAACTGAATTTCTCCAGTACAAGGAAGCTGATGTGATGGTTAGTTGCCTACACCAAAAGCTGTGCCCAATTATTAACAACAGCTGTCCCCTTCCATTCAGAATTTTTTTTTCTTTAGAAACCCAAAAGTGCTGTTACTGAAAATGAGAGGTGGACATTTCTGCATTGCTCTGGAATTAACACAGCAGTTATGAAAGACATCTGAAGAGTGGTTACATTAGAAAATCGAGAAGATCATTTTTTAATTCCTAAATACATATTCCTGTTCTTTGTGAGTGAATACAAACATTTGTATAATTTGTATTACTTTTTTTAAAATTGCCAAATATTTTGACCACTTAGAAAAACTTGCATCCAGAATTGTGACCTTGAATGTCAAGTCTGGGCTTATAACAATTTTTATAGCTGAGTTATCACCCCTGGAAGACTGACATTATAATGAAAGTGCTGACACAACCTTTACTATGGTAATGCTGCTGTAATAAAATTTATAAGGGGAAATCAAGTCTCTGGGATGTCTCAGGCAGTGTCATCTCTCAGTACATTTCTTTGTACCAAAATGGATGAAAAGACTGATGATTCAGATTATTATGTTACTGTAACAGCTTATCAGAGCAGTGTTGGAAAGAACACTGAAATGATTTAACTTTGAACATCTTTTTGTTGTGCTTTGGAGAAATACAAAATTATGTAATCTTTGTTGCAAATAAAAGTCAAGAATTAAACTGAGGAATGGTGATCCTGGTACACTACAATTATCATTATCTCTTATTCTTACCAAAATGTTGCATGGCCTAACATATCACAAAAAGATCAAACCACTAATAGGTTCTTAAAAAACAAACAAACAAACAACAACAACAAAAAAAAAAAACACAAAAAAAAAAAAACACACACAAAAAAAAAAAAAAAAACAACCACAGTAATCACAGGAATACTGAATTTTTTCTTATAAGGAAACAGGTACAACTGCACAAAGCAAGGAAATGTTAATCATACAGTGATAGCCTATCCTCTCAAATACTTCATTCAATTCATTCAAAAGAAAGTAGCAAGGAATGCATTACTGGAAGTATGAAAACCATGAAATGGGAAGGCAAACACTACGTCTTCCATCTGAAGAATGCTTGTTAGGATTTATAGACCAATCACTTAGTATGTGCTTTGAATTAAAGAGCACTATAACAAGAAATGCTAACTCAGAATCTTCCCATTTGCTATTCAGAAAAAAACCTACATTAGAATATGTATTAAAAATGTGTGTAAGTCTCTGCAACCATAACTACTATTGGAAAGATTTTTCTGTTTTAAATTACTAAGAAAAAAAAATTAGTTATTTTAAGCACAAGTAAAGCACTAAACCTCAGACTAAAAATCTATGTTCAAATCTTTCAATGCTTGAAGAAATGCAGATTTAAGATGTGTCACCGCACATAAATGGAAACTGTCAATTTTACCATGTAAGTTAAAAATGTTAAAAGAAATTAATCTTGCAAAGTTAATGAATGAGATGACAACGAGACATGATTAGAATGCATTTTATGTCAGGAATGTAGTGGTTTTGCACTGTAAAATACAGTGGGGTCTATTTAAAGTCCTTTGACATCACTGAAAGGAGGTGCAGATCTTGCTGAACATCCAACAGATGTAGAACTTCTGTGATCCGCCTTTCTTCTGAACTTATCTAACACTGGTTAATGCTGAAGATCTGATAAATACATCATGTCACACCACCGTGTATATACACACTGTGTGATTGAACATCACATTTTTTAGCAGCATGTATATGTTTGCAATTTTATACTGTAGTCAATGTGCAAATATCAGTTAAAACAACTGCAACATAGCTCCAGACAAAAGACCCATCTAGACCAATATTTGGTGCAAAAGGGATTCCATTTACATGAAGTTCATGTGTCCTAGTTGGTCAACTCTCAAGACACATCATTACAGATATCTGTCACAGACATTCAGGCTGAATAATCTAATATCCTGAAAGTTCCACAAAATTCAACCTCATGGTATGCTTTTTTTGATTTTATAACAGAGCCCAACAAACCACAATTAAGAAATGTTGCTGCATTTTCTGAAATTAATTTTCTGTCACATATGTTGTAGTTTTATATAAGTATATAGCTTTTAATCTAGCGTATTTTGTTGCATGTTTTGAATGTGATGTGGCTGTTTCTGCTTCATGAAGCTGCCAAGCATCAAGTAACTAACATAATTTATGACCTAAATCAGCATATTTCCACTTCTGATTGAACAAACCTTATCAAAGTCCTAACCATGAGGTAAATCCTGAGGGAAAAACAAAATACAAACTGTATAAAAGACATTGTATGTGTGTTGATGGGAGTTTTTTCTTTGATAAATCAATTTTCTAGAAAGTTGAAAGCCATCATGTTAGCATATTATAAACACTCACCATGCCTGGAAGGTAAAAAGAAAATAAGAATGACAATTGTAGAGAAATAAGTGAACAAGCAAAAAAGTACTCCAAATATCAAAAGAAAAATATGACCCATTGAGTGAAGGAGCCCTGATGAATGTTACTGATGGCTAGAATGATACAAGGAATACCAGTTGTTGGGGTTTTGCCATGCATTGAGAAGGTACTATAATAGCACAAATATTTTTTCCAGAACACATAAAATATATTTCTTAAATAATGCATTTATTATGGTGTTAGAGGATTTTTTAATACTTCCACTTTTTAAGGAGTGAATATGTGCACAGTTCTGAGACTAATCCCACCCTAAGCAGTAACACTATAATGATTAGCTCTCCAACCTCAGCTAAAATACTCCAGAATTTATGTATTTTTCTTATTGTGGGGAGGAGAGATTAGTGCAAAATTAAAGCAATTCCTATGACTGAATCCAAAGGAGGTTGTTGAATTAAGTAGAATTCCATTTATTAAAATGAAATCATAGAACTGGCAGAATTAGAGGTACAAGATCTAAGCCTTGTCCATTGTTATTCTTATTCTGTTTTACAAAGTTTAAAAATGAGTTAAAGTGACTTTTTTTCAACTAATAATGTATTTGAAGGTGTAGATGAAGTTTCATTTCAAAGTTAAAAACTCAAAAAAGCACAACAGATTTATGTAACTAAAGAGACAACATTCAGAAAAAGTGACTAAGACTTATTCATCTTAGTCATCTTTTAAATTCACATTTGGGAGAAAAACTGCTCTAGGTAGGTTTTGTACTCGGGCTTCTGCAGCCTCTGGGGACATGTCAGAATTTCTAGACATGGAGAGACAAAAAAAAATAGAAGCCACCTCTGATTCTGAAATAATTTAGAATTTCTAGTTTATTGGAAGCATTCAGGCACTAGCGGTCTCTAGAATGATCATGTGGGGACTCATTCCCTTTCAACTCAGATGATTAATAGCTCTAGCTCGCAACCATCTCACCACACAGACACATAGCGGGCAAGGGATTGACCTTGTGTGAATTTCATGGTAACTCATGGACTTTTTCTGTAAGACTGGAAGCACAAATTACATGCTCCTTCCAAGGAAGGGTTGAATATATGATGTTGAGAGCAACATCAAGAGAGCACAACCTGCTCTTTCCACAGAAAGAGGCAATAGAGCCACTGTAGACTGGAACACAAACTATGTGTGGAAGCAGCTCAGATGTATCACCTGGTTCATGAAAAGCTAATGCACAAAGTAAATATTTTGTGGGTTATATATTGTTTAAGCTTTTCTTTTTTTCTTTCTTTTACAACGTTCCCTTTGTGGTATGTAAGGGATAAAACACCTGCAGCACAAGTAATGAGAGCAGAATGTCATATGGGACTCAGCAGTGAAGAGTAAGCTACATTTTGTTACCATTCAAAAGCCTTCGAAACAGAAAGTCTTTGTCTTTTGGGACTTTAAAACTCTGGAGTTGAATATACTTTGTATCTCACAGGAGTTTTCCCCAAGTCAGTGCTCTATGTTTCCTCCAGCACTTTATACTGGAAAGGTTAACATGTTCAGATAGATTAAAAACACAACATTTTCAATTGGTTAAATGGCTTTAAAATATGGAATTAGGGAAGGTTTAGTATTTTGCATTTATGAAAATCGTATTATAAGTACTGAGAGATTCATCTCACCCTTTCTAACTTTATATGTCAATTTGTTTCATATATTACCTGGCAAGGGAATCTCCACTAATGGTGGGTTTAGATGAGCAGCTACCTATTTCAATCTATGCTACTGGTGACGTGCGGTCAAAGAATTATCTAAGTGTGCAAGTAAAAAGCAAGCTTCCACATCTATCTAACAGTGTGCAAGGAAAAATCTTCTGTGTCTATATCCTTACATGCAGAACCACATCTGCAATTTCATTTGAGTCTCGGTACACTTGTACACTTGTCCATCCTGTTTTATAGTCCTCTAAAAGATAGGAAGAAGTAGGGAGGAATGGTGGCCTGCTGAGTGGCACATGTCATTTCTGGAGTTCTGAACTGGGTTGGTACATGAAGTTGGTTGACTCCTCTTTCTTCTCATTCAGTGAATACTCTCTTAAAACAAACCAGTTGTTTTGCAAAAGAGGTCTTCATGTTTTAAGTAGTTTTTTGTCCTTATCCCATGTTTAAAAACCTCTTTCTAGTCTTTATGCAGTTAATATTTATTAACTCCAAGCTCCCGCAGACCCTGACTCAAAACAGAGTGAAGGTCCTGTCAACTAAGAGTAACTCAAAAGCTTTCTGTGTGTTCACAGTTACTTTCCATCTCTAACTTTTTAGATAAGTTGACCTGAGGCTTTCACATGCATTACAGTAACATTTATTCTGTTTGCAGAGGTGGACCAGAGGAAATCTGTGTCAGACTGCCTGAAAGCAAGCCTCGGCTTATCCTGGTGTAGTGGAGCTGAACAATAGAGGATAGTTAGTGTCACTGTAGAGCTTCTAGTGCTTTTTTTATGAATCCGTCACTCTCCATACCTGCCCTGACAATGTCCTAAGATGCAGGTCTTCATAGATGAGGCTGACCATCATTCAGTGCATCAGTTATTTTGCCATCTGAGTCATAGTTAAAATAAAAAGGGAAGGGGTGAAGAAAAGAGAAAAAAAAAAATCAGAGTTTTAGGTTTGTGGGACAAAAATGGCCAGATTATTCATAGTAGAGTGATTTGAGAGAATGAAGAACATTCTTTCATACAGATTTCATATAGGAAAGGAAACCTAGTAATTATTCCTTGTGAATGAATGCAGTTATATATATTAAAAAAAAAAAAAAATATTCATATATAACCTGAAAAAGACTTTTCTGTGGTAGCTGTGTATAGTTATCTGGTCTGTGTGTGTATAGACCAGTATTCTTTTATCTCTAAATACAGCTAAACTTTAACGATAGCTTTGCAAATTCTTATAGTCCAATAGAGACTTAAGCACTGTAAACTCTGAATAAAATGTGTTGCAGCATTAGCAATAGGAAAATAACAATAGCTATGAATAAAAATAGTCAATATATAGAAAATAAATATAAGGATACCTTAATAATTCACTCTTCAATTTGCTGCTCCAGTCTCTTTTTAGGCAGCAGTTTGGCTACCTGTCTTTCACTCTATTTCTCGAATAACTTCTGCTGACCCATTGAAAACAAACCATAAGAAGGCATTTAGGAGCCCGAAGACATTAATTTTTTTAATACTTTCCTTTCACAGCACAGTGAAGAAAAATAAATTACTTTTTCTTAGCCTGCTGACTGTTATGCCCAACAGCACAATCTTTTTGTTTGGTAGTAGGGAATTGTAGATTTTGTCCTTTCCATACAATCAACTGGGAAGGAAAGAGGTTTTGTCCTGTTTGTCTTAGCTGAAGAGTATGTGATTCAAGTGGAGGAGATGGCTCTTTCCCCGAGAGGCACAAATGATGAGAACTGACAAACCAGTTTGCAGCATGACATAGAATGAGAGATTCCTGAAAAAGATAGAAAGTGTACATATGTAAATTAACACTACTGGAAAAGAGGTGCTTTTTCAAAAATCTACATGTGACTGCAAAATTGTTGCAACATTTTCAAGAAATTTACAAAGGCATGGTAAGAGAAAGGAGGATTTGTTTTCCCTCCAAAGCATTTCTACCTTAACAACAGCCTTTAAGTTATCCTTATCCAAAAGGAGTTTTTTATACAGACTGTGTTCAGATAAAACCTATTGTAACCTGGAACTCCTTTCAGTGTCTTCAATGTGTTTTAAAAAAAGTGGTCACAGCAGCAATCTGAGTTAAAACCTGTGCTGGCTGGTCAGTTAGCATGTGTTACTCTGGATCAGCAACACACAGAACCTCCTCCTATTTGCCAGTAGTGGGTAAGTGCATCAGAGATCTGAAAGTAATAAGAACATCATAGGGGAGCCAGAAATGGAGGGGAAAACAAGATCTCAGAAAGCAAGAGATTACTCAAATATTTGGACATTCCCATTCATCTTATTTCAGAGTGAAGGAAACATGAGTCTCCTGGATGCGTATGATCTAATCCCAACAATATCCCTATCTCCATTTGTTGACTTCAGAATGTCTATGAAAAACTTCCTCAAGAGTGATTTTGGGCTAATAAGTACAGCAGTATTCACTTCCAAAATATATGGCTTGATACTTGACAGTGAATTAGACCAGAGAGACTGTAGTTATCACTCAGCCCTTTTGTGCTATGGAGACTTCAGATAAAGAAAACCCAAGAGACCTTACACCCCATCTTTGGAAATACATCAAAATTTACAACTAAATCTTCAACACTGAGTATACAGATTAAGATTTTTTTCTTTGAGTGTTTTCTGGAGTGCTGAAAGGATAGTACAATACTTTCTTCTTCCTTCTATAGAACCCACAGTTTCCATTAAAATAAGAAAACAATGGGGGAAGATTTAAAAATATATATATATATATTTGGGTTTTAATTACACATTATATTTTTTTTATTAAAACAGAGGTCACTCTCTGTCATGAGGCAATATGTATTTTTAAGTTTTTGCTGTACTTGTAGTGTATCAATTGGAAACCTACATGAAAAATAGCTTCAGAGCTGTAAAAACGGATGTATTTCATATTTCTGCACCTAACATTCCAGGATTAGTCAACTAAGTCCTGACAGAAAAACTTGAAGAACATCTGGAAGACTGCAATATGCAACATATCAGCTCGTCACACTCACAGAAAGCAGATAAATGGTAAAAAATTATGATAACTATCTTTCTTTCCAGAACTTTGGTCATTTCCACCTTGCACCTATGAGAGCCATAAACACACAGGGAATAAAATACCTCCATAAAGTATTGAGAAATCATGTAGCCTGAAGTACAGTTAACTAATAGTTCTTGTAGAAAAGTATGGTTAGTTGTGCATGCACACATTTTTGCACACAGCAGATACAATGACAATGTTTGAGTACTTTTTGAATACTTTTTTTTTTTTTTTTTTTCCTAGATGTGGTGGAAATCACAGTTATGATAAGATCTGTAGCCATTTCTTTCAAGTTCTGAATGAAACCTGGTGATCATCTAATACCACGTTCTTTTCTTCTGGAATCTAATGGAAATCCTGCTACATTTTACTTCAGCAATACTCGTGTACTTAGGCCAGAATTGGACACTGAGTTATGTTTTGTCCCAGTCAACACAATCAATTTACAGGGCTTTTACAACTCAAATTCTTCCTCTAACTCCTTAATTGCCAATCAATTCTTCCTACCAAGAAACAGGATTTGACACAAGCTTTATTTCTAACACTAAACACCTTGTTCATTCAATCTCATGACCTGTCATTGCCATTAGGTCATTACCCTTTCTCTTTAGTTCTCTTTTAAGTCATGTCATTCAATCTATTGACACAAGCCTTCACCCTTAGGATTGCCCACAAATGCCAGGGCTTAAATTCCTTATCAAGTTACTGCAGCTTAACTTTCGCCGATATGCAGTAGCTGTTCATTGGTACATATTTTGTTTGCAGCAATGCAAGATAACACATTTAAGGAGATGTAGTATGAATGTTGTTTGGTTCCCTTTCATTGCAAATTAAACTAAGACACTTTACTTCATGCTGCCAGTGAACTAAAACTGTATACATATGGGTTGTATTCACCTCATGTATGAGAAATCATTATGCATTATGATTTATTAATTTATTTGACTGAATTAACTAATTACATCAACTATCTCATTTGAATGGCAATCTGTATCTCTCCTCCAGAATATAGTTCTACCCCGCAGGCAAACCTACTTTGGTCAGGAAGACTGAGGTGCATAGGAGGGGAGAAAGATTTTCAGTCCCCAAGAACTCATTGTCATTTCCATTGTGATAACAAAGTTAGAGCTTAGTTGTGCTTAAGTTAGGCAACTGTCTTTGGATTGTCTGAAGTAGATCTAAAGGAGTTACCATAAAAATTGACATCAGGATTTTTAGAAACATGAGAACACACCTCTCTATTTTATGAATCATATTTCATGGCTGATTTGGCTTCTGACCTCCTGTTGTCCATTCCCACCCATCCCTTAGAGTTTCCCAAAGGTACAAATCTATCTGTTACTTTCTGGTATCTGTGTATCAAATATTGCCTGATAGACAAGTAAAGAAGTTCTTTTTAATTCTTCTCACTCTGCTATGTTACTAGCATTTTTAGCCCTCTTACTGTGTTATGTTAAACTGGCTCTCTGCCATGTCTCTGAAAAGAAATGCAGCACTGGATTAAATCATTAACATTTACATTACATAATTTACATTACATCATTTAATGCATGGTTTCAAAGTGCTGTTTTGATCGTATGTATCAAAGGTTAAAATACTGAAGAAAAGAACAAATAAAGGTAAAGAAGCTTTTTTTCCAGTTTTCAACATACACCTCATTTAGATGTTTCAACGTAAAGAAAAGAACTTGTTTTCCATCTGAATATGCATGCAACTACAAAATATATAGACAACACACCTATATATGTTAAATAAAGTCCTTTCGAGAACAGTCAATCTTAAGTCAAAAGATCTTAAAAATAGAATTTCTCATTTTTATTTACCAAGGGCATTAAAATAACAAGTCTATACTTTTTCATCTGTTTGAATGTCTGACACTGTTGAAAAAAAATACATCATCGAGACAATGGAGAACTGCTATTTAAGTCACACTCACATCTCTCATGACCCTTATTGCAAGAGTACTAGGAAAGTCCAAAATAAAACACATATATACATAGCCTACAGCAGGCCACAGACTTTCTTTTCCTTCTTAACAGGAGGAAAGTCAGCAATTCTATTTACACATAAGAAGTTTCTGCCCTATAATAGAGCATAAAGTGCAGGGTAAGGCAGTTTTTTTTTGTCTTGCTTCTGAATTCAGTTCTGCTTTCCGGCTAAAGTTACTATTGAACTCACTACGATTACATTTCAAAAAAATTGACATTTAAATCTATTTTCCATGTAATATGTCTCCTCATTCCATTTCAACTTGAAAATTATTTAATAAGCTACTGTTTAGCAAGGTGTGCAATAATTCACTGCTTTGCTTCTGGCTTAGAGGTACTTCACTAACTACAGAGCTCAAGTCACATAACTGTATTTACAGGGGGAAAAAAACATCCTTAGTGTTAATTAAATTTGCCACTTCTACAGATTGTTAATTAACTTGTGACCCACTTTGCCAATATCCAATGGCATTAGTTGGTTTCCAAAAATAACAAACAAATTAAGCATTATGAGGCTAGAAAGATACATAAAATGTCTGTCTTTACACAAATTGTCTGCTGCCATCTTAAAAGTATTTAGAGGAAATATATTGTCTGGAAAATCAATACAACCTTGTTATTATCCTATATGGTCATTAGGTGTCATTATCATTGTTACCTGGGAACATGGTCAGAATTATTCTTACATGTGTTACAGAACCTCTCATTTAAGACACAAATCTCTTTTGAAATGCTATGGGCAGGATACTGTCTTAGGCAAAAATTATTAATTTTTCACATTTTCCAAGTTCTGTGTGAGGCCTAGAACTGAATATTCCTAGAACTGAATTCAGGGAGGCTAAAAATTATTAACGCTCTACAGGAATAAAGCAATGGAACAAATGGAGGAGAAGAAAAAAACAAGGAATTTTTCATATCATAAATATAGTTATTACCTTGATTCATATAGACTGTAGATAGATCTGAACATAAAAAGGGACTAAAAACATTAAATCTTCCAATGCTGAATATGAAATAATTCAAAAGATTTCAGTGTCTTAAAGCATCTCAGCAACTTGTAGCTGTGCTTCTAAAGAGGTAGTCTGTCTTAACACCTTAGCTTGGACCAAATCTGTGGTTACAAGGTTACCCACTAAACCCATTGAAACAAAGATTGGCCTTTCAATCTTACAATTATAAATTAATTCCTACGTTTTGAGAAAGTGTCTTCTCTCCTTTGAGGTTCTATGTTTAGCTCAGAGATTTACCTTATGGTCACTATATCCAAGGGCAGGAGGACATATATTCTATGGAGTTCTCATGGCTATATCAAAGACAACTGCAGAATAATTTGATGGTGGAAACAGCCATCAGATCCAGCCTCTCATCTACCAGCATCCTCAAGTCCTTCTCAGCAAGGCTGCTCTTAATTCCTTAGCCTTTATTGATACTACAGGTTGCTCTAACCCAAGTGCAGCACTTGACTCTATTGAACCTCATGAGTTTCACATGGGCCCATTTTTCAAGCCTGTCCAGGTCCCCCTAGATGGCATCTGATCTGTTTAACATTACAGACAGAAAAGGACACAAATCCTTTTTTGATTGAGAAAGCAGAAGGGAAGGAAGTGTGATTACAGCCAGGTTCTGTGTTGATATTGCTAACATACTGAGAAAAAATTGAATGGGCACAGAGATTATTCTCACTGGCTGGATGAAAGCAAGACTGAGGCCTGCTGGAAGAATAATGGAATAATGTGGATTTGGGGCAGATTCACTGCAAGGTCATTTTGGGATGTTGAGACACTTAGGTCTAAAAAAAGAACTCCACAAACTCAAACAAGTCTGTGCTCCTTATTTCTAAATTCACCAACAATAATACATTTTTTCACCACACAGATCTAGAACTATTTTCTACAAAATGGTAGCATTTTCAAATGTGCTATTTTATGGTCCTTAAAATGTACCTAATGTGTGATGTGCACTGTGTCTGCAATTTTTACAGGAGCATGAGTCAACAAATGGGAAAAGTAGATATTCTATTTCCCATATATTCCTGTTTCCAATAAAATGCTATTTCTCTGTCTCTTCCGGAAATATTTGCTACAATTTCAAGGTGATATTATAAAGCCTTTTTTCCTTTCATCCTGTGGCTTTTCACAGGTTTGGTTGTTGTTAGGGTTTTGGTTTTTTCCCTTCTTTTAAGTCTATATAGTACAATAAATCATATCTAAAGCTGGTGATTAATAATGAGACACTTCATAGTGAAGCCTCTGCAAAGAAGGAAATTGCGCAAACAGGCAGAGCTATCTGTCACCACTTGACAAAGTTCAAGTTTAAGAAGCTGCCCGTCAAATACAATCGACTGAACGAGTGATAGATTAGATCTTAATAGCAGTAAAAGTAAGCTATAAACCATTGCCTTCTCTTACAATATAAAAGCCTCTCCTTTTAAACACTCTATGATGAAATGCAGTAAAACAAAATAAAAAATGGTAGCAGGAGAATCGGTGATGTTTCTTCCTTACCCAGAGCACAGTGAACTCTGTTAATATTTGTAATGCTCAGCTCCTGTCAAGGTCAATTTAATTTTGCTGGTTTTGTTGTTATGAAAAACATGAAGTTTTTCAAGCTTCACATGAAGTTCGACCAAGCCAAGTGCAGAGTCCTGCACCTGGGACATGGCAATCCCAGGCCATATACAGGTTGGGTGAAGAATGGCTGGAGAGCAGCCCTGAGGAGAAGGATTTGGGAGTGCTCCTGTATGAGAAGCTCAACATGAACTGGCAGTGCACTGGCAGCCCAGAAAGCCAACCGTATCCTGGTCTGCATCAATAGAAATGGGACCAGCAGGTCATGGGAGGTGATTCTCCCCCTCTACTCTGTGCTCATGAGACCCCACCTGGAGTGCTGAGTCCAGCTCTGGGGTCATCAAAGATAAGTAGAGGTATGGAACACCTCTGATATGAGGACAAGCTGAGGGATCTGAGGCTGTTCAGGCTGGAGAAGAGAAGGCTCTGGTGAGACCTTATAGCAGCCTTCCAGTATCTGAAGGGAGCCTACAGCGGAGCTGGAGACGGACTCTTTGCGAGGAAGTATAGTGATAGAACAAGGGGTAATGGTTTTAAACTAGAAGAGGGGAGATTTATATTGGATATTAGGAAGAAATTCTTTCCTGTGAGGGTTGTGAGGCACTGGAATAGGCTGCCCAGAGAAGTTGTGGATGCCCCATCCCTGGAGGTGTTTAAGGCCAGGCTGGATGGGGCTTTGAGCAACTTGGTCTGGAGGGAGGTGTCCCTGCCCATGGCAGGAGGGTTGGAACTCAATGATCTTTAAGGCCCCTTCCAACTTTAATGATTCTATGATTCTATGAAAAAGAAACTTAGACAAAAATACATCTAGCTTCTCTCATGATTTCCATGAGGTTATTAATGTTTCAAAATCTCTCTTTAGTTCTGCATCCTGTAAGCAGCTTTGGCAATAATTAATTGATACATTTTTCAGTTAGGCTATTTAAGTGTTTCTCTATTTCTCCTGAATGTCATAAAATATATAATCTTCCAGTGGGAAAATGCAGAATGCAATTCAATACTGATGGCGAATCCAGAGAAAAATTGGATCTCCATTGTTTAGGAAACAACAAGTTTGTTTCCCTTCTGAAATATAAGCAATGTTTTTCCTAATTTCTTCAGAAAAAAATAAATCCTCAAACCACAAGATATCAAATCAGGCAAAATATTTCTTTTGAAACTTCAAATTGCTCCTTTTTGCTTACATACATTGTTGTTTAATATCATGGAATCACAGAATTGTCAGAGTTGGAAGGGACCTCCAGAGACCATCTAGTCCAACTCCCCTGCTAAAGCAGGATTGTCCAGAGCACGTTACTCAGGACTGCATCCAGGCAGATATAAATAACATGTAATTGATAGATATATTGTTGTGTTATGATGTACTTGAAAAACACTTGAGTAGCCATTTATTCCATTTTATTTCCCCAAGGCATCTTTGGTATGGACTTCAAAAGGCACTACTAAAGCATCATGTTGAGTAAACAGAAGATATTGCGATTCCTCCTTATTCCGTTAATATTGTTATTATTATCTCACAAGATTTATTGATGGTGTTTTATTATTCACACTGTTTGTACCATTATTATTTGATTTCACTGAAACGTTAAGCTGCTACTTTTTCATACATTTACCACTATCTGAAACAAGAATCCAAGTATGGCAATTTAGATACTGCAAATTTGAGGTTTAGTGAAGATTTTGTAGCCTAGCCTGCCCTTTAAACATCAGCATAGCTCTGTAATAATTTATTTTAGTAGTTAAGGCTAGGAAAATATCTCTAGGCTCTGGCAAAGTGCTTGTCCCTTCAAAATGGTCTTTGCAAAATGCAAGAAGTTGCCTACTTTCATTCTTTAGTATTGTAGAATATTGTTATTTCATGGATAAGTATAAATACTGTATGAGCTCAAACTGTTAAAGACAGTGCAGTCTGAAGACTGGTGTCCCAGACCGACACTCCTGTAACTACTTATGGTTTTGCTATGGATCTACTGTGTGATGTCAAACAAGCTCCTTTCTTCTGTTCCTACTGCCTTTACATGAAAAAAATAAAATTAAAAAAAAAAAAAAGAAAAAGAAAAAAAAAAGTAGGAAGTAACAGCTACCGCCTTTGAGAAGCACTCTGAAATCACTGGCTAGCATTTCCAAAATAATCTCAAATAGAAAAGAAGATTTGGTTGTTGATTCTTTACCAAGACTTTATTGAACTTTATGAAAGTTGGCTAAACAACTGGCCAAGCTTTTTGACCTCTACAGTTGTCAGAGATGACCTCCCAAGCGAGGTGGTTCTGAGTGATATGGAATGAGCTGTATGAGCTGTGAAGGAACATGACAGAGACAGTGTAAGAAGTTGCAGGTAAATTGCTGGTATGAAAGCTGGAACAGAAATAAAAGTAACTGAAATTAAATCTCATCAGAATTTAATTTGAATGTGCCTTACATAGACTAGAGTGTTTGCTTATAAAATTTTATCAGTATCAATGTTTGGTAAACTACATATGCCCTTACATTTTAATGTTTGCTATTGACATTTCCATGAATATTTAAGGACCATTAAAAAGAAGAAGTGGAAAGAAAGTTCACAGTCAAAAAGCATAGTTATTTCCACATTGTCTCTTTTGTAAAGGTATAGGGATTATGCATCTCCGCTATACCTCAAGGAACCAACTTTTAGGTCATTATTAGGAATATAGGACAAAATCAACCTTATAGTTTGTCAGATACAGTCCCTTCCATTCACATAAAAAAAATTCAAATAAACTATTTTATACAATAAACAAGTGTTCTGCATCCTTAAGGGTGCTTGCATCTTTTAACATAAACTTTGAATGTCCATCAGTGTATGAATCTGAAGTATTTACATTTTTTTGTTAAAATTTTTTCTTCATAACAAAAATTAGATAAAACAAACATACAGTGCTCAAATAGAAAATAATGGGTTATCTAGCTCAGATAATCAACTTGAAATACACAAGTTCTCCTTAAAATAAGTAAACAAATGAATCCAGACTTGCCATAGACAGAGCGTATTAATATCCATTGAATTATCTTCCAGTTTAAGGAAAACATCTTTTCCATTACTCCACAAAGGTAAGATTTCTAGATTATCTCAATGTGCTTATCTTCTGTCAAAAGACTTTTGTTGTCTTGAGATTTCAATTGTAAGCTTAAAATAGTGGGAAACAAACTTTTTTTGCCCTTCCTATGCATACCCTTTGTAAACTGTACAGCAAAACTCCCTTTAATGCTTATAATAATATCCTCTAACAAAGAAGAAGATATTTATTCTCACATGATGGAGACTTCTGTGTAAAACTGGGTCACTGAACTATCATTCCATAACTATACTTATTGACAAGATCTTGTCAAAAATGTCAGGAAGAAGTTCAGGAAGAAAAGAGAGGGAGGTGAAAAGCCATGCTGTTTGACTCCTAACTGAATTTATTTCTGTATTGAAAGATGCCACAAATGAGCTACTGTAAACTACTTAATGATATTCCTACCACATTCCATTGAAACTTAATAGGGCAAGGTCTTTAGCCAATGAAGCTTCGGTGGCTTCCTGGAAAACCATCTTAAATGAAATGTATAGAGCCGGCCACAACTAGTAACATGAATACCATCTGTGGGCATGGAGACACACCATGGCTCTCAATTTGGCAACAAAGTGAATAGTTGTCATGCCCTTGGAGTTAGGAGGACTTTAATCAGGAAGAGTTTGAGCACAGAGTGACAGCATGCATGGAAATAATTCATAATCATTTCAACTGTGAACATTTTCACTACAGTCTTTTCTTATCACATCAGCTGGTAAGAGTATTTGGGTTTTTGACCTGATAGGAATGCCATCTGGGTCACAAGCTTCCAGAGTCTCACTGCTAGAAATCTATTCATTCCAGTAAAGGGAATTTCCTGGAGGCAATCATGATTAGAAATATGGACAGATTAGCCTCTCATATGCATAGCCATGCTTTGATAGAAATAGGACAAAGTGTGTGAATTTTATGTGTGTTGAAAAGACTTAAATCTGCACCTAGAACAGCAAATATAGTTAGATTCTTCATTAGTGTAAAGAAAAATTAAAATTAAACAAAGCCAGAATGGGAGGAAATATGGAGAGGAATATGGGAATATGGAAATATGGGAGGAAATAAAGGAGAAAAAAAAAGTAATCCAAAACAGCAAATAATAGGAATAAGAACAAATTGAAGTTATTATTTAGATATTATTCACACTTTTAAAAATTTCTTTGTCCTCTGCCAGAAGGGAATGGGAACTTGTATGCACTGAGAATACTATCTCTTCATGGCAACCTTTGTGAGACTTATAAGAATGTTGCCTTAGTATCCCACCAATAAGTGTTTTAGAAAAGGAGGCAGTTGCAGGTAGATATATTAAATTCAAGCTGCCAAAATAATAGTTTCATATATTAAAATGTCAAGACCTTGCAGTACAGTCAAGAGAATGCATAGTAGATTAATGACATCTAAATTGCCAATTTCAAATCATTGCAATATATTTTCCCAGGCTTTTTTTTTTTTTCCTCTTACAATAATGAACATGTTCATGATTTGTAAATATTATACAATAACTTAGTACTTTCTGTGTTGAAAATTTTCCTCAAATGATTCTCTTTATAGAGTGTTTTAGCATGAGTTCAGGATTTGATTAGGACAGAAAGGGTATTGACACTGTGGGTAGGTAAAATATGCAAGAAAAAAACCTCCTTTTGCACTAACTTCTTATACCAGACAGGCTCTGACAGAGTCATCACTCCACTCAATATTCTCTAGTCAACTTCTGAGCTCTTCAGCAGACATAACCTTTTAAAAAAACCCAATGGAGTAATGCAACAGCTGGTGCTTAGCTCTTTCAGAAAGGTTCTCGCATCATCATTTCAGTATTGGCTTTCGCAGCACCCCAGAACATGATGAGATTGAGAGCAGGCCTGGACTGAAGAAGTTAAGTGCAAAACTGTCGCGGTTTCAGCCAAACCCTGAGCGACAGATGACCCCCACCCCCATCCCTTTTCCCCCCTTTTGGGTAAAGAGAGGAGAGGAAGGAGTTAAAGAGATTCAAGAGTTTAGAACAAACTAAACTACTTTAATGAAAATATAAGCAGCACAATAAACAGGAAATATAGGGAAAAAAAAAGGAAAAAGGGAGTATACAGTAAACACAAAACCGTATCAAGCTCCCAGGACGACGACCACGTCACCAGCAGGCCTCAGGAAAAGTCCCAAACCGGACCCGGCGACCGACAGGAGCTGGGCTTCAGATCCGGAGCCAGGAACGCCGAGATCGGGATCAGAGGCAGATGAACAGGCAGGGCCCTCCTTGGACGTCAGCCATCAAAGACAAAGGGGAAAGAAGAGGCANAGAAAATTGGTTCATTTTACCTCAAACCAGGACAAAAACAGAGAGTGACTCTACATCTGCAAAAAGACAATTATCAGCAAAAAGAGATGAAAATTATAGAGGAAAATGTGACTAAATACATGCCAGACTAAATATGGTGATGTCACAGGTGAATTGCAGGTTTTCTGTGTGTTTGACTAATCAATGAAATAGCCTTTTTATATCCCTGTTAGAGTTTTTAATTAAAAAAAAAA
>VZRU01017572.1:71421-112343 GCA_013398155.1 Pedionomus torquatus | reverse complement strand
GTCTAATAAGCAGAGGCACCAGCAACATAGCCCAGTGGTAAACAAACACCCTGAGCACTACTTGCAGAAAAATGATGGAAATCATTCACTTAGGGGTATTCATAGCCAGTTTCCTACAGCCTGAGAACTTCCTTCTCTAGCATGTGGAAATGGTATGTCAGAGGTCTAAAAAACATTTTAAATATTATCTGTGAAGCAGGAACTTTTAATGGAATATATATCTTGTTAAAAAAATCTTTCTGAAATAAAACTGAAAAATTGTTTTCATTATTATGCCATCCACATCCTAGAGCTGGCAGGGCCCTGCAGACATTAAGTTTTATCCAAATCTCCATGTGAAAGGTAGAGAGGCCTGGGAATCTAGGCATGCCAAGCACCGCTAATTGGTTTTATATTTGAATAAACAGTGTTCAGAAAAACAGCAGAGAGTGGGGAGGTGCAGTAAGTTGTGTGTGTGTCATCTTGTTTCGTCACTACATTAGCCACTGGTCACTACTTTTACAAACTTACCTAGAAAACAGCCTGAACTTGCACAAGTACAAGCATAGAAATGAAAATCTTAGGATGGGTTTCCACCATAAAAACCAGACTGAAAACCAAGCAGCAAAGGGCTTTTAAAGAAGTCAAAAGGTATCACATGTACTGTCAATAAATGTCTTTTTACTTCCCAGCCAGTCTCAGGGGATGATAGAGGTGAAAGGGCTTCAGAAAAGAGAGGAAAAAAAGGATATGAATAAGTGTGCAGGCAAAGAAAAAGAAAAAACAAAACACATGGTGAAGTAATGAAAATAAATCCACACTGTAAAATAACACCCAAAGAAAACAGACCGTTGGGAAGAAAGGAGAATATAAACATGACATTCAAAAGGAAAAAAAAATCTCTAAAAGCAAAGATATTTGAATGTTGGTTGGAAAAAAATCAGCTTCCAGCCCCCTCAAGTCTAGTTTGTTCAAAAGGGTGGTTAGGGTATGGCAGTTTCTCCAGCCAATGCTACTCAAATTAGTGATGTAGTTAAGGTTAAGTCTGTGTTAAGAACCCATCTGACTAGGAACCCGTTTCTACATGTGAGCTGGAAAGAGAGCATGAAGAACACAGAAATTTTGAAACAATTTTTTAAAAAACAGCTGTGAAAAACTGTTATATTTATAAATAGAAAAAAAAAGCAGGAATACTACAAAATACTGTGTCATTTTAAATAGGATATTCAACCATTTAGTACCTGCATGATTTGTAAATAACAGCATTGTTTTACATATGTTGATAAAAAAAGGTTCATGCTGAAAAAATTATATTTTATGTTTAATGCATATTGTTGAGAGGGAGCAAAAATATATAAATGCAGGGAGAAAAAAAATCAGAGGAAAATGTAAGACAGATACCCAAGTCCAAATATAGAGTGCACTTCCAGAATGCAGACCTACAATGTTCTAATAAAATAGATTTAATAACAAATCTGAACACTTATATCTGTGTGTCTGGACTATTATCCTATTAAACAGGATCAGCAGGAAATGTTCTTTGATTATGCAGTCTGTAATCTTCACCTTTGCCTCTGAAGTTTACTATTTGATAAGTGCAAGGATGTTCATCTTTTTTTACTGTGATAATACCCATCTCATACATCATGATCAGGTTTACCCTTGCCTTAGTTCTAGAAGAGTGGTTGGCTAATACAGTAGCATACACAGCAGCTTAAAGAAACCAGCCAGCCAGGGAACTAAACAGGGAAGAGTAAAAACAAAAAATGGGAAAAAAAAAAAAAAAAAAAAAAACCACAAGAAAAAAAAACAACACGATAGCTATGAGCTGTGCCTCCAACTGATGTATTTCACTTCTTTCTTTGTGAAATTTATCACAGAAGACTACAATAATTGGCAAATTCTGGAGTTCCCAACAAATTCTGTCTAAATGGATGAATCCTCC
The DNA here is from genome assembly GCA_013398155.1 of Pedionomus torquatus. NCBI lineage: Eukaryota > Metazoa > Chordata > Aves > Charadriiformes > Pedionomidae > Pedionomus > Pedionomus torquatus. The sequence continues at coordinate 110,419 of VZRU01017572.1, read as the reverse complement.
ACAGTCTTCTGGGTGTTATTTACAAACATGGAAATGCCAGTTTGGTGTTTGCCATTTTTAGAATCTGAGAAACTTAATGTCCTAAACCGTGCACAGATGCCTAAATGTTAGCCTCTGAAAGCACTTCCCGAAAACCCACAGAATGAATCACAGCAAATCTGAGACAAGGTGTAGGCGGGTTCCTGAGACAAATGTTGTAGAATAAAGACATCAGTAACAGAGCAAGACATACAACTTTTCTTGCTGTTTTTCTGCTTTGCATGACATAAATGAAATATAGCAACAAATAATATTTTCCTTTTACATAGAAAAATTCATCAACTTTTTATTTTATTTTGCAATCATGGGTGCACAAAATTGTTCAAGTTCAGAGAAATTAAATCCTTTTGTCTGGTTATAACTGCTGTGAGATTTCAGACTACAGAAGTTGCATTCAATCAGAAAAACAGACAATGATAGAAGTATGTCTGAAAACTTTATTTCTTGACATTTTAGGTTTGACGAGTAATCAAGAGACCTTAAGTTACTTCAGCACATGTATATTAATATATGGAAAAATTGATGCATTGATATGCCATTGATAAAATATTGTATTATATGATAATATAATCATATGTTCTTTACAATAATATATAACTGGCATATAGTTATAACAATATAAAAAAACAATAAATAATACTGTGATCTCTAAATAATGGAAAATATATATTTCAAACACTGTATCAGAAGAGCTCTTTGCAAAAATAACGTAAACCTAGACTAATCTCATAACTATTGCAAAACATTACAGGGAAAATGATTTCTAGCAGCATTTTTATTTTGGCACCTTCTGACATCCGTAATTAAGCACTTACATTAACAAGCAAGTATAGAATAGAACAGTAACACAAGAGCTGGAGTGGCAGACAAGCCTCAATGGAGACTAATTAGCACAGGACTCCAAGACATCAACATCTTCCCAGAGTCTCTAGTGCTTCTCTGAGAGAAAAAGCCAAAACTTTGTATACTTTTCCTTGGCTTCGTGACCTCTGATCTCTGTGGCTGCAGACAGATGTATTTGGCTGTCCTCCCACAGACAAGAAATGCTTCTGGAGAGAGGCATACTTCCCTCTCAAGCACAAGCTGAAATCACCTGCTCCTTCCTTCAGCCTTATCCAGAGAATTATCTGTTTAGAGGGTGGTATCTCTCTCATGTTTAGCTGTCTCAAAGTTAAGCATTTAGTCTAAGATAGCCAGGTAGGCTCCCTGGGCAGTCAAGCCACAGACAGGGGCACCTTCAGCACCTTCTAGCATAGCTGCCACAGCAGGGGCAATGCTGGAGGTAGCTCCCACTCATTTGCCTTCTCTCTCTCTCCATTTTCTCACTGACAGTAGGTGGAACCTAACCAGCTGGTTTATCACAAGCATGTAAAACAGCCTTCCTTTCTTACTCTTACCACTCCTTTCCTCAAATTAACTGAAATGAGCATGCTTTCGGCATGCTGTTATTACATTAAAAGAAAAAAAAATAAAAATTTCCAAATATGCTTCATAAAAAATACTCATTTTTGGCCCTAATTTCTGAGCAGGACAATATTTCTAGGTGTTGGATTATCCCACAAGATATGAATTCCATTTTCTTGCCAGTAATCCTTATTTATAACTCGGTGCATGATGTCCAGATATAAATATAATTTCAGGTGGGGATGCAAAAGACAAAAGGATTACAGTAGTAGACAAACAAAAATATTTATCTTTTTATCATAAAATAACACAGACAACATTTCTGATTGTCAGTTGTACTACAGGCTTCTGAAAGGATTGCTGTGCCAATTACTTTTCTTGAAGAAAGAGAGAGGAAAAAAAATTACCTGATAGAATAGAATGGAAAGTTAACTTGACATCCAGTTGATTGCCTTCCTGAAAATATGGTATCCATAGATATACAAAAAGGTACATATACCCTTTTTTTTTTTTTTTTCATTTTTCTCCCATGTCTTTCTTTAGTACAATTCATTTTGGCTCTTTATTGGGATGGTAATGAAAAAAAGGTTAGCAACAAATACTAACAAGCTTAGCAACTTAAGGTTTTTAACGCAAAACACAAAAGAGCACAAAATTTATTTTCATTCAAAGAGAAACAGTTTGCTCCAAAAGGAACCGTCTGTGCAAATATGCTATTTTCTTTGACTGGAATAAGCAATAGGTCCTTATTGTAGGAGCTACACTGTGCCAGATAGACAGAAAAGTATCACTAAATCACCAGAATGTAGCAAATTCATGGGAGTGAGGGAAGCAAAAACCCAAAATCAAAGAACAAGATTCCTCATAAACTGAATTCTTGAATTGTGGATTAAAAGTTCAGTGGATTCCCAGAAGAAAATGCTTACTTTTGACTAAAATATATATGCGTGCAAGATGTTCCACATCAGGTGATGACACACCTTGTATTGTGCATGTGTATGCCTGTGTAAATATAGAATTATATGTGTATAGCTATATCTTCCCAATACTGATATTTTCTCAGACTGGAAGAATTTTTTAGAACAGCAATTATATCCCATACTATGCATAGCTATTAGACATATATTCATAACTGTTAAACAGATTACTTTTAAAATACTACTAGTGCAGACTGATAAAAGCATAATTTTAAGTCTTATCCTGTTATAAGTTTACATATATTTACCATAAACACTGAAAGATGTGTGGTAAGTTTCAAATGTTCATAACTATTTTCTTTCAGAAAGCCAATTGTACCACGTTCCCATATCGCAGAAGTCTGTATATCTAGTCTTATTAGTGAGATTCTGTTTTCTTTGAAATAGGAACTTTCCAGACAGTGGTGTTTGAGATGCACACCAACATCTATTTGCAGCTAGCACTGCAAAGCTCTAGGCTAGGTAGGATCTGAGTAACGACTCCTGTGATTGGCACTGTTAATGACTTTTTCCCCCCCGTTCTTTTTTTGGCTACTATTCGCTACTTTTTTCTGTACTTTCTGGCTTTATGCACATGACACTGCATCAGTGAATAAAAAAAATAAAATAAAAAAACCCAAATGTTGAATTTCAGAAATCAACTTGGCTATCTACCTCTAGCCAATCACTAAAGCTACGTAAATCTCACACTGAGTACCTGCCCTAATCAGGAAAAACTAAGTTGAAGAATCAATGCTGCTATGACCAAAGTTGCCTAAATTTAGTGAAAGTTTTCTCCCCTTCCCCATATCTCAAATGATGAAAAGATGAATATTACTTTTTTTGCATTCTGCACATACTGTTTAATCCATTACTTCTTACAACAATGAAGTTAGAGTTATATAGTTACATGGAGAGTCTGTTTTGAGAGTTGTCCACACTTATTCACTGAGAAAATCAGATTTCCTTTTGGCCATGCAACTCCTTTGTTACTCACTAATATTATTCACGCATTAGGAAGGGCTTTGCAAAAGCCCAGCATTACACTTCAAAACTGCAGAGAGAAGTCTGTAGGCTTTGAAGATTTGAAGAATCTTTGAAAACATGGTCTGGTGACCCCTTTCCAGAGCCTGCTGAGGTCACTGGAAATCTTTGCATGTACTTCAAAAGGCTCTGGATCAAATCACACACACTCCACCCCTCATATACATAACTGTGCTTGTTTCAGAAAGAGTTTTGTAATACCAGAATTGAAGAAAAATTTAAACTGACTGCACAGAGATCCTCAGTCTCCCCAGACTGTCTGCTTAAACAGAGAATGTATGAGCTCTATCATGTTCCTATATTGAAATTGGCTTTACTATTCCATTCTAGGAAAAAAAAAAAAAGTGTAAGTATGTTTAACATTCTGCAGCTGTCTATGCAATGCTGATCTGCAGCCAGAATGAATAATTTTAAAAGGCTGATGTTTGAACACATACTACAGCACAGCAGAATTAAAGGTGAAAGTTCAAGTACTGCAATTTCAAACTATTGATCAATGGTAATTTTTGGCACCCTTGGGTTAGTCATGCTGGCATACGGCAAGCAAGCAAACCACAAAGGTTAAGTATGAATCATCAGTACCAATGTAACTCACCTCTTTTAGTTTTCTTATATTTACGAAACTGTTTCTGTTAGGTTGTCTTTCTCCTGTGTGCTTGCTGTGTGCATCACAGCAAGGCATATCTTGAAGACCATGTCTTCTGAACACATCATGAGAGAGAATATTGAAAAGCAAAGCTCCTTGTCTCTGTTCTTACTAATTTATTGGATGAAAAAATCATGTACATACTACTACAAGGAGGCAAAAACTAAACGTGTGTTCAGCCTGGACAAAGAATTACTAGATTCTTAAAAATTCCATTATCAACAAGAACAATATTCCATATCAACAGGAAATTATTGTTCTTATTTAAATACACGTGAGTTGTGCTAACACTTTGCCTATAAACAACATTTTGTGGATAAAAGAATGTCCTTACTAAAGCTGAAAATAAATACCTTCCTACTTACCTATGAATAAAAAAGTAATGGGATATGTACATTATTTATATGACTTGGATTCTGGAAAATTCATTTCACCTTAGAAATATCTCAGTGATGCTTCAATCTTTTTTCCTCTTGTTTTACAATTGTTATGTTTTAGAGGAATGATATGCTGTCTCAACGTAAACATCCAAACAGTCTGAAAGAAAAATATCTTTGAACATACACTGAGTGACTTTACTTCAGAGCTGCAAATAAAAATGGAAGTTTTCATTTCATCTAACCAGGAAGGGCGCACAGTTTATAATTACAAAGCAACACAAGCAGGTTTAATATTTTTCTAGTATAACTTTTCAGCTGTAGTTTATATTTCAAATCCTACCTGGAAGCTTTAATAGAGTGTTTGTTGATCTAGTTCTTTCTTAAAGCATTTTATATGACATCAACAAAAAACAGTTATTGACTAAAGCTGTGAATGAAACCTGAGATAAAAAAAAAAAAAAAAAAACAAAACTATATATGGAAAAATAAAATAGCAAAGTTTTGCCTTTATGTGGTTCCGTTGCAGAGGGGAGGGGCAAAAAAAAAGGGAGAAAGAAAAAGGAATAGCAAATCCATCTTCATACACACAAAAAAACCTTTCTTACACAGTCTTTGCACTTTAAGTAAAATAGAACTAATGATAGCAAAGAGTGGATATTTACTGGACAAAAGTTACAATTAATGAGGAAAGTATAGACATCAGAAAGTCAAAGCTCAAACTAATTTTTTTCAAAGAGCTGATATATTCATCATAATTATATGGCCATGGAAGTCTGTGGTGTCACATGCACATTACCCTTACAATGTTCTTTTCTACATCAAGATACCAGGATTTGTCATATACATAGGTTGAGTCTGAATTTCCTTAACTTCCACACTCAGTTTGAGGATAATCACAGCAGCTCTGTGGTGTATTTATTAATGAGTGTTGACCTAGCATTGATGTGATACAGCTTTATCTGGAACAATAAAATAAAATAAAGTAAAATCCTCCAAAGCTCCAAAACATTGAAAAGACTTTATCCTTTCCTTGCCAGAATTCCAAAGAGATATACCTAGTGTAACACATTCACTGACCTTTACCATAGGCATACAGAAGAAGTAAATTAGAAGATATTTTTCATCTCTGTGGAGTTGTTCAAGATAATATTCTCCTAGCTCTTGGGGGAAAGTTCCTAACAACTTTCTTTTTCTGCTTTAACCCTTTTGCCATTTGAAGGAAAAAATTATTTTTCTTTTTCCTTTCATTAAAATCTTTATCCTTCAGGGATTCAGCATCACAGTTCCACTCTCTTTGAAGAGTGCCTTCATTACCAGGTTGTAAAACTTTCTGAGTAGAGGATATGGACTGAGGAGATGCTTATTCCTACTTCACTACACATTCCACAATCAAACATACAATGGGGATAAAACTAAATGTTTTCTGCTTCTTCTGCTGAAAGAGGACCATGCCCATTGAATGTTAGAGTCATATACAATGGCCTCCTTTCCTCTCTCATTCAGTTCCTTATTTCATGTAATATAGAACAAAATCACCTGGGACAGTTTATTCCACTCCTGCAGCCATTACGGTTAGGTTACACTGGTAAAAAGGTGAACTAAATCATATCAGGAAGAAAACAAGATATTAATCCCTGCATTCTCGTACTGTGGATATGCATTCTAGCTCAAGAAGATTATGCCACTAAAGAAATGCAATTATGCACAATTATGTGCAAGCAGCAATTTAAGGATCAAGTTGAACCCCTCAGATAAGTACATAAACTGATGCAAGCCCATATCTCCTACTCTACTGACTTTAGTTTTGTGAATTCTACTTTCACAGCTGAGTAACTGCTTAAAGTCCTGTGCAGTGCAAAGCATATATCCATAAATTTCTACTCAAGATTCTACCCAAACAGCATTCTAGTTGCTTAGTACACTTTTTCAAAAACCCTCCAGTGCTTTAGCAAGACCTTTAAAGTGATGGCTAAATGATTGAAAAAAAGCTTAAAGTAGCTGCTGCTTGGACTCAGTTCATGAAAGTCTGTTTTTGCCTTTAATTGTGCTACCTTCCCCATAAATATAAGGACTCTAAAGGAACAGATTAAGCATAGGAAGAGTTATCAAAGATAATAGCCATCATCTCACATTGTGTGGGATGACTGTTGAAACTATATGGTTTATTGCAACTGATATCACACCTCTTTCATTGTCCTGCAGTGAACTAAACAGTTCTGTCAAAACACAATTCCCTGGCTTTTTTACTCTCCCATTAGGAAGCAGCTACAGTCAATTATCTCTTCTGCTTCTGTCCAAAGCAATCAATAGAGAGAGCACAGCTTCCAATCTTCCTAGATATTTGGAAGCCTGTATTCATTGTAACTGTCAAATTCTTCAGAAGTTAAAACAGGTAGTGGAAAAGCACAGACTGTAATCTGGAATATGTTTGACATATTCCTGTACTTAAAGTGTCCTGGAAGATTGTGGTGTGGTTTCAAAGGAAAAAGAAAAAGAAAAAAGGGGGGAGGGGAAGGAAAGGGAGAAACAAATAAACAAACAAACAAAAGATATCCTCCGTATCACTCTTTTTCTTTCCTGTGAAGCAAGAAGTCCCTTAGGAGTACAATGGGACAATTGCAGTCATTCAGAAACTGAAGGTTTTATAATAAAAAATGACTCCCTAGTCTTAGTTGATGAATGGCAATAATTTTAGATTGGACATCCTGAATCATCTAGCTTGCCACAGCAGAGAAGCTCTCTAACTCGGAATTGAAGGTATAATTCTAAAACGTGAGACTCCACTGCAGAGGGGTAATACATTGGCTGTGAATTCTTGACATTCAAGCATGTTTAGAAAAAAAAAAAAAAAAGAAATATTATTTATTTTGAGATAAGAGGGTTCTAGAGTGAAATTAGTCATTTTAATGCAGAGCACAAAACCTTAATTGGGGTCCAAAAGAAGATCTACAACAGGACAAAGCAGAGCCCAAGAGTAAGCAGTTCCACAGATCTCAAATGCAAAAACATTATCAAAGATATACAGGACTAAACACTCAACACATATTGATATGCATAAATGACATGCGAGCAGGTTTATGAGGCTCTAAAGCCCAAGTAAGGAAATTCCTACTCAAACTATTGTCTCATAGAGGGTTGAATATGAGGGTTAGAATGTATGATTGCCTATAATAGAGGCTTCTGTATTCTAGACAATTGTTCTATAGGCAATCTTTCCTGCCATTCTTCCCCAGAAATAGGAATTGGGAAGCAAAGAAGCTGAAATAAAAGGGATCATTGTTATCAACGAAATTCTGACTTCTCAGGATGAAAAAATAATTAATGTTTTATGCAAAGCTCTAGCCTCAGCAGAACAAAATAATGTGAAAAACAATATTACTCCTAACTGAAACTGATCATAGTGGGATATATAGTTGTAACTCAGTGACAGTAACCAGACTAGCTAGGAAGAATAATGGCAATATTTTGCAAAGTGAAAAATAAAGGTGTGGTGGGCTGACCCTAACTGGATGCCAGGGGCACAGCAAAGCCTCTCTATCACTCTCTTCCTCAGTTTGACAGAGAGAAAATACAACAAAAAGCTTGTGGACTGAGATAAGGACAGGAAGAGATCACTCAGGAGTTGTTGTCATAGGCAAAACAGACAACTTCAGGATATTAATTTCACTTATTACCAATCAAAATCAGAGTAGGGTAATGAGAAATAAAATCAAATCTTAAAACACCTTCCACCAACACCTCCCTTCTTTTGGGGTTCAACTTCAGTCCCAGTGGCACAGGGGGACAGAGAATGGGGGTTGAAGTCAGTTCATCATACATTCTCTCTGCTCCTCCTTCCTCCTCAGGGGGAGGACTCCTCACACTCTTCCCCTGCTCCAGCACAGGATCCCTCCCATGGGAAACAGTCCTCCACAAAATTCAATGTGAGAGACAATTATTCATTAACTTCTCCAGCATGGGTCCTTTCCAAGTGGTGCAGTCCTTCAGGAACAGGCTTCTCCAGTGTGAGTTCCCCACAGGGTTACAAGTTATGACAGCAAACCGGCTCTGGCATGGGCTCTTCTCACCATAGGTCCACAGGTCCTGCCAGGAGCCTGCTCCAGCGGGCTTCCCATGGGGTCACAGCCTCCTTCAGGCATCCATCTGCTCTGGTCTGAGGTTCTCCAGGGGTTGCAGGTGGCTATCTGCTCCACTGTTAAATTCAATGGGCTGCAGGGGAACAGCCTTCCTCACCATGGTCTTCACTGTGGGAATTTCTTCTCTGATGCCTGGAGCACATCCTCCCCTCCTTCTTCACTGACCTTGGTGTCTGTAGGGTTGTTTCTTTCTCATATTCTCATTCATCTGCACAGGGTTTTTTTCCACTGGTTTTAAAATATGTTGTCACAGAGGTGCTACCACTGTCACTGATGGGTTCAGGCCTGGTCAGTGGCAGGTTCGACTTTGAGCCAGCTGGCATTGGCCCTATGAGAATGGGGGAGACTTCTAGCAGTTTCTCGCAGAAATCATTGCTGTAGCTGCCTCACTACTCAAACCTTGCCACTCAAACACAATACAAAAAGTGAGGACTCTGTTATCAACAGATTGCAAAATGTGAAATACAAAAAGTCCTCACAATACAAAAACTGAGGACTATGGTATCAACAAGTGCAAAAGTGGAATCCAGATAATCTTGTGAGAGGAGAAAGCCATGATATAGCACTGGATTACCTTACTGAAGACATGGGTTTTGTTGCTGGAGTAGGACAGGCTAAATCCCCTTCCTAAGGCCAAATGACCATTGCTGAAGACCATAGCAAATGACCTACAGATCTGAAGGATGCAGGACAAGTGCCAGAATCTTGCAGTGCTTCAGTTCCTCTCTCTACAGTAATAAATCCTACTTCCTTTACTTTTTCTTATAGCTGCAAGTGCATCTGTGACCATGTGTCTGTCTCTGGGATATATGCTCCTACAAACAAAAATGCAACAGCCATTTGCATCAAACTGATCAGAGGCTCCAGGTCCCTGGGGCAGATGGAGAAGACAGCCATGTTCTTATGTCAGTTAACACTCCTCCAGATGAGACTTCAGGTAGCACATTTGTTGATGCCAGGCCATTCAGTGCAGAGAACTGTATGCTTCACTCTTAACATTCTAACATACCTTTCAGATATAATATTTACACTACAGCTCAAATCCAGATTAATTATTTTAGTTTTTTTCAATGAGTCATAGAGTTTCAAAGACTACAGATTCCTCACACGCTTTTCAAACTAGTCAGTCATCTGGAAAAAAAAAAAAAAAAAGACTTTTCCTATGAAATACAAAGCCCCATGCATATTTCATGGGAAATCCTGAACCCATTGAAGTCAATGACAGAGATCCTGTCACGTGGGTGGAATCAGGATTTCACCATCCATGTGTAGTAATCTCATACATTTTCCATTGATTTAAAAAGCTTGAGATGCACACAGAATTGAGAGAATAAAACAATACAAATTTTAGTGGATGTGAGTTATTTCTTTCTGAGTTGTGGGATTGGTACGGGAGAAATAAAACATTTAGCTAGATGTTGCTAGCGTGAGGAAGTAGTTTAGCAAGATAACAGGATAACCTGTCGCAAGAGGCCTTGGCAGATAACGGGACATTATGTTGCAAGAGGCCTCAACAAATACCGAGATGAGTCCAAACAGAAGCAACCGTCTGGCAGAAACCAGCCTCACAGTCTGGAGCCCAGCTAACTCAGCAATTCACGCCAAAAGGTAAAAAGGACACAGTGAAGAAGACTGTGAGCCTTCCTCCAGAAGACCCTAATAGACGACCACCAGACAGCAGAGCGCAGGCGCCAAAAGGAGGAGACTTATGATAATGAATTCAGAGAAGTAATTGTACTAACCACACCTATTCCCAGAAATGATTGTAGTAACCCAGCCCCACTAATGAATATGTATGCTTCGTACCATAAGTAGATGTATGCTCAGTAGCCCGGTGTGCAAGTTTGGAGGAGCGATTCCCCTTGCACCCAGCACTGCAATAAACATGCCTGCTTTATAACTCTCTGAGAATTGTAGGGTTTGTTTCCGCGCGTCAGTTTGGTGACTCAGATGGGACCCTCTCTGTCCGGCTGTGGGACCTGCTGAGGATGGGACTCCTCTGGGAGCCCCTGAAATTTCTCCTGAAGACTCCTCACTCACCCAGATTACTGTGGGGACAGACAAGGACCATCAGCAGTGGACCAGGTATGTTATAATTGCATAAAGGGATACCTGTAAGTTGTGAGGAGAAGTCCTATGCGAAGTAAAGAGCATTGGTGCTCGCTCCTGGAAAATTGGGTTTTGGGGCTTGAGTGCCCATAAGGTGGTAACAGGGTAAGTTTCAAACCCTGTCTAATAGTAGCTGAGGTGGCATGAGTAATATTTGACGCTGCCATAATTAGTGTCATCATACTGCAAAAATCCAGTACCGCGTGTTTTGTGAAGTGTAATACCACCTATTACTATTATAACCTGCACTGAGGCTTTGCTGTTTGTATAAATTTGTTGAGCTAGCCCTAAAGTATACACATATTATCACACCGCTATCAGTATTGAGTGATTAAGTGAATGAGATGCAGCCTAGGTGCAAAGTGTGTGCAAAGTTCTGATCCACAGTTCTGTGTTCTCCTTGAGGAGGCTGGCCAGAGATGAACGAAGCATATGATGGACTCTAGAACAGCATTACTTGAACCAAGTATTAACTTTTGTTGTCCTATACATGAACCCTGGGATTTCACATGCAATCCAGTCTTTGTTTTTGAATGTTTTGGTTGTGACAAGGACGTTTGGGTACAATTCGGTAATGACTTTTGGTGTACTCAATGTAAAGGAAAATGATCTGGCTGGGGTAGAATTGAGCATTCAGGCAAATTTAGGCAGGTAATTTGTGGGAATTTAAAGGGTATAAAGAACCAGTAAAGACTTCCTTGGTAAGGGTAGGGTGGAGTGGTGCCAGGTCCCTTTGACATGGATCATGAATTAATGCCTGTTCACTTTGTTATCATTGTGACCGTTTGTTAGTGTTAAGTGTTTGAAGTATTCTATGTTATTTCCTTTGGCAGAAGATAAGAGTTTTATCTTGCTGTGTTGTTAATTTTGTCAGGTTGTGTTTCCTGACAGCAAAGAAAGGCCCTGCAGGGTGCCTAAGGTTATTTGCGATTAGGGAGAAAGGCATTAGAACGGACAATACGGGAGGAATACGGGAGGTAAACAGTGATGGAAGAGTGAAAAAGAGCCCATTAGTCTGCATTTTGGACCATTGGAAGGACATAGGAGGACAGCCAGGCAGGAGCAGGGATACTATGACTTTAATAAAGTATTGTAATCAATGGTGGCCCCGAGTATAAATTAGACAATGGGGAGAAATGGCCCTTTAATGGAACATTGAATGATAATACTTTATTACAATCGATGGCATTTTTGAGGAGAGAGGGGAAGTGAGATGAGGTCTCATATGCAGATACGTTCTTAACCCTCCAAAATTACCCTGAGTACCAAACAGACTATGGATTGATGATTCCACAGGTCCTAGTAGTGTTGGTTTTAGAGAAGGAGAATAAGAAAGACGGAAAAGGAAAGTTGAAGAGATGTTGCAGAAATTGAGGCCAGCAGAAAGCGGAAATTTGGAGAAGCGTGGAGAGTGTTTAGCAACAGGGAAGAGGAGGACCAAAGGAAAGATAAGCATGCATTGGTAGACGCACTACAAGAGAGTAAAAAATTCAGAAGTATGGGACCCACAAGACCTTTGGGAAAGGACCAGTGTGCATGGTGTAGACAGAGGGAGCATTGGAAAAATGAGTGTCCAGAGAGATGAAAAATGAAAGGAAGGATATAGGCCCATGTCAAGGAGGATTGACAGAGACCTGGGGAATCTACTCTAATGGATCCACTGGTTATATTAAAGCTCAGGAAACAGCAACAGAGTATGGAATTTCTAGTCAATACTGGGGCAAAGTTTCTGGTTCTAAATCAAGCTCTGACACCTGTAGATAATGACTTTGTAATGGTAAGTTACAAAGAGTGAAAGGCGTACTTCTTAAAACCTTTTAAGTTCAAATTAGGGAAACAATTGGGGATACACAAATTCCTATATATGCCTAACTCATGAAAACCTCTATTAGGGCAAGACCTAATAAAACAAAGGCAGAAATAAGATCTGAAAAAAGGAAAGTGGAACTCCAGGTAGGGGATGACCAGTTAATTGAAATTTTAAGTCTGGCCCTCATAAATACTCCTGTCAGCTCAGGGGTACCTGAGGAAGTCCAGAACCAAGTATATTTGGGAGTATGAGCCTCAGAAACACCAGGAAAAGCAAAAAATCCCTCTCCAATAATAGTCAAACTTAAGCAAGCAGTGCAGCCTGTGAGGATTAGACAATACCCCCTTAGAATGGAAGATGGGGAAGGAATCCGACCAATAATTGACTGTTTCATTAAGTATGGGTTATTAACAGAGTGTGAATCAGAAAATAACACTCCCATTTTACCAATCAGGAAGCCGGATGGTAGTTATCGAATATTGCAGGATCTCAGGACTAATAATAAAATTGTTGAAGATCTGCACCCTGTCATGGCAAACCCATACACGTTATTAACCAAATAATGTGTCTGAATTGGCTTGGTTTACTGTATTGGACCTTTTGTGTAACTCTGAGTCCAGAAAGCCAGTTGCTGTTTGCATTTGAGTGGGAAAACCCAGACTCCAGCAGAAGGACAAAATTAACTCGGACTGTGTTGCCACAGGGGTTTAAAAATAGCCACAGTCTTTTTGGAAATCAATTAGCCAAAAACTTGGCAGACTGTGAGGCCAAAAGAGTGGTGGAGGAAAGTGATTTAGGGGTACAGTCTTCGGTCCCAGACAGTAAAATACAAATCAATTGTCAACCCAGCTATTCTAAAGAAGATCAGAAATTAGTCAAAGACCTAGAGAGAAAAGGGCAAGTGGGGAAAGGGAAAAGGGGGAAAAGGGCAAGTGGGCAAAAATCCCACAAGGTAACATAATAGTACAGTTTGCATTGCTATGGGCCATAGTTATGGCAGAGCATAGAAAATCTCACTGGGAAGTAGAAGCCCTGTGTAAATATTTGAACTGGCTAATATTTGCCCCAAAACATATACGTAAATGATAGTATAGTACTATAAAGCAAATAATGCAGCAGTGTGAATTTTGTTTGCAGAAGAATCCCAAAACAGGATCTAAAGCCCAGACTGGACAAATAGCAAAAGGTAATTATCCAGGGCAACAGTGGCAAATTGATTTCTCAGAATTCCCAAGAAAATTCAGGGTTTGATACCCATTAGTCTTGACAAATGCCTTTCCAGGGTGGCCAGAAGCATTCCCTTGCTGAACTAATAAAGCTAGGGAGGCAACCAAGGTATTATTACCAGAAATAATACCAATATTTGGAGTCCCCATGGTAATCTCATCAGATTGAGGGCCACATTTCATTGCAAAGGTTGTTCAACAAGTTAGTCAGCTTTTAGGAATAGATTGGCAACTACATGCCCCATGTAATCCATAATCAAGTGGTCAAGTAGAAAATAGGAATCACCTAATTAAGCTGCTAATTGTGAAATTGGGTCAGGAGGCAAATTTGTCTTGGCTCCAATCATTGCCTTTGGCACTCCTGAGAATTAGGACTAAGACCAGAACCAAGGAAGGGCTAAGTTCCTTTGAGATGATATATGGGAGGCCCTACATTGTGCAGGCAGGAACATCAGCTCAACTCAGGAATAAAATATTAACTGATTCAGGAAATAGAGGAGCTGATTTTGGGAACCAGAGCCCGAGGTCTTGATGGGCACATGCACAGTATTGCAGCGGGTGACTGTGTGTATGTCAGATCTCTTTTAGATTCACCTCTGGAACCGAAATGGGAAGGTCTACTCCAAGTATTGCTGACTTCACATACAGCAGTCAAAATTAAAGAACAGGCATTGTGGGTACATCACACAAGAGTGAAGAACGTTCCTAAACCAGGATGAATTGTCTAAAAGGCTGGTGGTTTGAAACTATGTGTACAGTGGTAACTCTGTTGAGCTTGAGCTTAGTGGTGAACGCTTGGAATGAGAACTTATATTATAATACAATACAGATGTTAGCAAATGCTACAGGAGCTAGGGACTGTTGGATTTGTACTGCTTTACCGAAAGGTAACATGAGACTCCCTTTGTATGGGGTAGGGTCCACCCATTGGAATTGTGACAATAATACTTGGCCTGAGTTTTGGAAAAGAGCAGATGGAGGATATTGTGAGTACGATAATTCAAGTTATGACACTGGACCAAGATTTGACCTACAGATACTAGATAATAATACCCAGATTCTGGTTAGCAATAATAGTTGTCTATGGAAGGCAAGATCCAACACTTGTTTGTGCCGCCCCCCCACTATACACAAAAACTGTACCTGCAGAGATGGGTGGAATGATTATTGGATCAACAAAACCACAGTGGAAGTTGGGACTTGGGATCTGACGGGGATAAATGTGACCTATATTGATTTTTGTAATAGAACCCAATTAGAAACTTATAGTTCCTCAAACTGGGATTATTTTAGGAATGTATCAATTAGCTGGGTAAGCCACGGATCATTTTATGGAGCTAATCTCACAGCCACAGATGGGCCCTGCAAACTGCCTGATGGGTATTGGTGGCTATGTGGTGACGGTGTTAGCAGGAAACAACTCCCTGCAGGATGGAAGGGAATGTGTACCATAGGTCATCTAATCACTCAGGACCAGATATATAACCAGTCCCAAATACCTAGAGGTATACTGAGAGCATCATGGAAACGGGCTAAACGGGATGATAAACCACTTGTAAATAGCGGAATAAAATTTCACAGCTTTGCAAGATGGTTTCTTCCCTGGTTAGAGGTCAGCGAACTTGAAAAGGCCATAGTAAATATTTCAGCAGAAATGGAAATAATAGCAAATTCAACTGCCAATGCCCTTTATCCTTTAAACCAAGAGGTAAATTCCTTGCAGGGAGTAGTCTTCCAAAAGAGAATGGCCCTGGATCTAATATCAGCCCATATGGGAGGGGTATGCACTGTGATCAATATGAGTTGTTGTACCTATATTGACGAATCCAGTAGAATAGAGATTGATTTTCAGAAAATCTGGGGTCATGCAAAAGTTCTACATCAAGTACCCCTGGAAGACACTTCATTGGGCTTTTCTAACCTTTGGGAAAAACTGACTTCTTGGCTCCTTAACCTTGTATAGCTTAAGCAATTATTGTACTAGGATTGTTGGTATGTAGTATGCTATGATGTTTTTTGTGGCTGCGTAAACAAACTGGAAACAGATATGAAGAATGGAAGAAATATAAGGACAGAATATTGAAAGTGACAAGTGTTTTGCCAAAACCCTTAAAGGGAATAATGTTATATTGTAACATAATTTGCAAAGGGAGAAGAAAAGGGGGGACTTGATATGAGAGAAAAAAAAACATTTAGCTAGATGTTGTTAGCATGAGGAAGTAGTTTAGCAAGATAACAGGATAACCTGTCGCAAGGGGCCTTGGCAGATAACGGGACATTATGTTGCAAGAGGCCTCAACAAATACCGAGATGAGTCCAAACAGAAGCAACCATCTGGCAGAAACCAGCCTCACAGTCTGGAGCCCAGCCAACTCAGCAATTCACACCAAAAGGTAAAAAGGACACAGTGAAGAAGACTGCGAGCCTTCCTCCAGAAGACCCTAATAGACGACCACCAGACAGCAGAGCGCAGGCGCCAAAAGGAGGAGACTTATGATAATGAATTCAGAGAAGTAATTGTACTAACCACACCTATTCCCAGAAATGATTGTAGTAACCCAGCCCCACTAATGAATATGTATGCTTCGTACCATAAGTAGATGTATGCTCAGTAGCCCGGTGTGCAAGTTTGGAGGAGCGATTCCCCTTGCACCCAGCACTGCAATAAACATGCCTGCTTTATAACTCTCTGAGAGTTGTAGGGTTTGTTTCCATGCGTCAGGATGGTGGTCTTTTTTGACTACTAGCCAGCTGGTCAGCTGTTTATTGATTTGTAAAGTAAATGCCAGCTTCAGATTGCCAGCTTGAATGCTCTAAGAGCCTGGCAAGCCCATAACACTTGGCAGATTTTCATACTCACTTGCCAAGCCCAAATCAGGCAAGTGAGAAATAAAACACTAAGGTTGTTTTTTTCCAAGTACTAAACAGAATTTTTAGGGAGGGGGAAAGTGTTGTTATAAATTATGAGTGTCTTATCTACCACGTACAAAATATAGTTGCAACTGGAGATATGTGGGTGGACTGGCAAATACTCATTTGTTTTCCATTTGAGGGCAATAAGAAAATCCTTTCTTCCTAAGTGTCAATAAACTCATGGCCAACTGTATAAATAAGCACCAAGTGCTTGTGGGACAATGTGATTTCCATTAGACTCCATCTTCAAATATTAGTGATGTTTGATTTTTCTTATTTTCACTTCCAGCAAATGGCAGCTGCTATGAAATGTAGACTTCTAAGAGTGCTGCACTTTAATGAAAAATTAACTGAAGGCAAAATCCTGAGTGGTTTTCAGCTTTTAGGTGGCATTCAAAGCTGCATTCCAGCAAGGATCATTTTAGCTGCACTTCTGCAAGAGGGACTAAAATGTCTATTCAGGCTTCCGGAAAGCAGCACTACAAAGCATTTTAAATAATAATCTAACCCTGTGTCTTCAGTAAATTTGCAAGGGTGTAAGTGGATTAGTCTAGAAAAACCTGACCATTATTCCTGTCTGTTGGAAATATGTGGGACTGAAAAACAGACTAATCATTCCCAAAATGGAACTGTGCAATTTCTGCTGCAACCTGTAAAGCATAAGAAATGACTATTTCAGGAAACCACAGCTTAAATAGTCTCCCAGGAAAGCACACTAAACTGATGTTCGTAAACATAATCTTCCAGTAATTGTGTAAAAAAAAGGTTATATTATATGTAGAATATGTATTTCCATCACTTTTAATCATGCATCTTTAACTTTAAAGGTTCTATGCAGCGTGTAAATTAAATAATTAAAAAACCCAACAGCATCTGCAGTATTGAGTAGTTTCTCAATGTACTGGTTTGCATCGAAAAGTTTAAAATATGGATTCTTAAATAAGCTAAACTCTAATAGCTCTGATCGAGTGAAGTACTTTAATGGCTTAATACATGACTACAGGAGATTCTGCATGCACTACTGTCAAGCTAATTAATTCATATGGTTTTTTGCTAGGTAAATCCAGAACAGTCAGCACCTATGAGAGCCAGACACAGTATTTTCATATCTGTCTTAGATCACCATTTGGATAAAACTGTGGTTCTACACTGAAAGTACCTATGTAAAAATCTAAATAATACTGTAGCGCTGTTTTTTTTCAGGCCCATATTGAGTGTATTGAACAGAACAATATGACTTATTTTTTACTTCTCAAGTCTTCAGGTAATACTGCGAAGAGAAACTTCTGCAAATTATTCCTTTGTTTTGTTTTGTTCACTACCAACAGAATTATTTCAATGGTATGCCAAAAATCTCAGATCCTAAAATCAAGTTCCCTTAGCTCCAGTCTGAGAAGGGAGCCAAAGTAAAAAATACTGTGTGATGTATTTCCTAATAAAGCAAGAAGATATCCTCAAGCTGTTGCTGGAAAAAGGTTGCTTACGATCAAATCCACATGTAAAATTCTATGGGTGGGGAAAAGTTATTTAATAACAAGAGACTAGGTATTACAGATAGCTTTCTGCAGAGCTGCCACAGCAGAGGGAATCTCATGTTTCTGTGAACTCTCAGATATGCTATTTATCCTTTTTTTTCAATTATTTTTGCCTGCACATCTATTGATACTTGTGTGGCTGTGTACAGCCTTACTGACTTTACTGAGAAAACTCAGAGCATTTGAAGTTTAACGTAGGTGGTTTTCATTCTAGAAAAGAGTTCATATTTATGAAGTATATACTTGCATAGACTTTTCTTATACTACATATGTACAAAATAATTATATGGGCTATGGAAAAAACACATTTCTGTAATAGAAGTTTTGCAGAAAACCAAGGTATGGGTATGAAATTGCAATCTCACTGATTACATATATGTATGTTCATATGTACATGAACATATACACAAACTTTCTGACATAACTGGTGGCATTATTCTGATCATCAAGCTTAGTTTTTATTTGAGGAAAAAAATAATTACTGTGTCCTAAATAATTCATTCAGAGATGGATGCTTTTTAAATGGATTAATTCGTTCTGTAAAAGTAGGGTGTGAAGACCATATTGCAGAAAATTTAAATTCAGTTCAAATGTTCATATATTTACACTTTTATGACAGAACTGGATCTCAGTAGATGGGTTAAGTTTATATTCTGCAATCAACATGCTTTGGAGTTTTTTTCAAGAAGGGAAACGGGGAAGACATACATAATTTGAAAGTGGCTTTGTACATAGCACTGTAAGATTTTGTGTACACTGCTTAGGTGCATAAAACAGAACATGAGCCTTTCATTCTTATAATTAAGTCTCTACTTTCTAAGGAAAGCAGAAGAAAAATGGAGCCCAGGATACGTTTCTTACCTTTCAATCAAATTTCTCCATCTTCAGACATGCAAAGTGACGAGGCAAAAAGTAAAACTAGAAAAACTATAAACCAGAAAAACTATAGAACTATAAAATAAAATATGATTGCCACTGGCAAGATCTATTTAAATCCTGAAAAGCAGAAAGTAATAACTTTTTCGATCTCAAAATTAAGCAGTGGTTAAGGTTAACAAAGTGGTGTTGATAATATGGAAATGTCTATCTTTTGTAGAACAACAGTTCAAATTTTGAAAATCAGAAGATACATAATAATTCTATCCTTACATTTGTGGGGAAAACTCCCAGTCAGAAGAAAGAAAAACTCTAAAAAGTAGACAGAATCTGACATACACCTATTAAAGACTTGGCTAATACATGGTAAATTAATATTAGAAAGCTAACATTGGAAAGATAGAAAGCTTGTTTGAGGCATGTGATCTGTTGAATGTTGAATCACTTCTTTTGTGTGCACTTTAGTATGTTGGGATTAAGCAAACTGCTGCACAGGTGTTTGGAGGACAGAATTCATATGTCTAACTTCCAGTTATGAATCTCTATTTTGTGAAATGTGTAGATAAAAATTGACTTAAGCCTTCCAGTGGTCAGGCAAAAAATGTATAGTCAAAGAATACAGTGGTTTTATTGTCAACTGTTACATATATTTCTAGTTTAGTTTTCCTGTGAAAAACCTGCATCATTTGTTTTATGTGGTAAGTCCTCGGAGTCATAGAATTCTTAAAATTATTTATTTTTTGTCCATGTCAGAATTGAGTGGAGAGAAGATATGATCAGTGTCACATATGCAGAAACTGGATTAACATAACTGGATCAAAACATGACTCACTGCATTAATAGCATGCTTCTAGGCATTACAGCAGTATCTTGAAAATTTAAATGGATTCAATCAACCCTACCAACAGTCAAAATATATTCTCAGTCTAAAGTGTGTTACTGTGATACAGCAAGTTACAAGAATCTTGGAGACAGATAAAAAGGACAAGTTTGAATACTGCTTTTCCATATTTTATCAACAAGCCTACAAAAGTCTGCATGGAAAGATGTAACATTGTACCTTGTGTATCAAAGCAAACCCTGCCATATTTAGCTGAGACATTCCAGACTCATGCTGGTGTAATATAAGAACAGTACTTCAATCTTTAAGGAACCTGAGTTGAGCAGATGTTATTTCAGGATAATATACTGCAGGAAAATTATCATACTCATCAGTTTATTACACTTACATATGGTGATTCTTAAGCTGCTCTTAAAACTCTGTAAACTTGTAATAATGATGAAACCTTCCCAATTAAATTTGTTTCAACATTGCAAATACTCACTGTGACCAAAGCAAAATAAACAATATTTCTGTCCTTATGGCTAACAGGGAAAAGACAATGACAAAATAAAACCAAAATGAGATAAAAAACACACACAAAACCAAAGAAGTCTTAAAAAGCCTTTGCAATGAAAATTCCAAAACCAGCTCTAATAATTTATTTATCAGACCTGAATCTTCTATGAACTTGTTTTTCCCCAGTTAAGGGAAAACTGTTTTGAAATCAAAGTAATGTTAAACTTCAGGGGTAATACCTGAGCTGTAAATACAGGGACTTTCAAGATTTTCTTCATAGTATATTCAAAGCTGCAAGGATCATGTAGCTGAAAAATCAGACCAGTCCAATGTTGATAATGATATTAAGTTCATGGGGCAGAAAGAGCTCCTTGTTTATTATTTTGTCAGAGGGTCATGTACTCAGCCTCTAATGAAGTGCATCTCTCACTGCTGTGGATATATGTCAGCAATTTTTCTTAAAGACGGAGGTAAGAGAATAATTAAGTTGTTAATGTACACAAATACTTAATATATATAAATATTTTGTGTTCATATTTATATATTAGTCAGTCTAATTATGATACTATATAAATTATTTCTTTGACTGCTTTACTGTTGCTCAATATTATTTACTGTGAAAAGGTTAATTGTTAATTTTCTCTTCCTTTCCCTCTTGCAACAAATTGTTTTGATTTATTAAATCATGTCTTACAAACAGAGTCAATCATCTTATCAAAACTCTATTTAAATTATCTATCCCTATTTAAACTCAGCATGGCAAAGCATTGTGTGTACAGGATCAGCAGTATCCTTTACCTTTTACTATGCGAGTGAGTACAGCTATGTTATTCATGACTATTCACAGTCAATGTCTTGGACTATGCAAGCAAGGCTAAATTTTATAGGCTACTATTTGAATAATTTATATTTCAGTTTTCTGGCCCATCTGAAATATGGAGAAAGAAAACATGGAAAGAACTTAAGATCTGGAGGACAATAGGCATCTATGTTTAATAGAATGCCTTTTCTAAAAAGAAGTAAAGACAATATATGGCATGACTAAAATTTGGGATGCTATTTTATGTTTCTACCTCACATTGGAGAATTTATGTTGTTTACAGTAATGCAGTGTTTCCATTTATTTTTATTATGTATCTACTCTAATATTTTTTCATTTTTCACTGTAAAATAGGTTAAAAATAAAGAGCTCCCTGGAATATACTAGTCATGGGAAATGTAGTCACGAAAACAGCAGTGCATTGGGCTCTTTGCAATAGCAACTGGATGTTGTTGATGCTTAACCCATGTGTGTCACATGCTTTCTTGGTCAATCAAACTTGTTAGTATAGAGGAGCTCAATCCATTGCAAGGTTTTTGTTTGTGTTTTAACTGTCTTTCCTTTTTCTCCAGTTTCAGGAGCTAATGTACTGGTAGTACAACTAATGAGAGGCTGGTGGCTGCAATGGCCATTGCTGTCTTACAAGGAAGAATGTATCTCTATATCTTTTGTCCCAACTCATTTATGGATAAAATCTCTTGACACATATATATGCTCACTACTTCTGTGTTCAGAAGTAGTGGCAACAGGAGGCAGAACCTCAAACTAATTCAAAGCATTCGCTGTGGTCCTGTTTAGCACTTGAGCCACTGTAAATATAAAGATGAAGGTTTGCATTTATGAGCCAAGGGGTTTCTCTTAGAAGATATCATAAAAAAAAAAAGAAGGGAAAAAAGTGATTAAGTTAGCTCTATTTTATTGTGTGTAACGCAGTACTGGTTTTTATCTTTTGCACATTACCTTTCTTGAAAAAAGCATTTTTTTTGTAAATGATCCTATTACTTTAATAGTCTGCATTTACATTCTGAATTTTCATTGTATCTGTTATCCGATTCCATTTAAATGGCGAAATCTGTGGGCCTCATGGCTATTTTAATGCAATGCTTTTCATGCTGTAATTGAGAGGAGTCTCTGATGAATAAAATAAATGCTTTCAGAGGAATCTCAAGCCCTCAAAAGACATCAGCTAAAATGTTAAGAGTGCCTCAAAGTCCCTCTGGTACTATATTTTCTAACCATGAAAGAAATGTCATTATTGTAAATTCTCAGCCTTTGTCTGAAAATCTTGTACCGGTTCCCTTGAGCGTCAGTTCAGTTAATTAATTCAAACAATTTCCTCTCTAATCTCTAAAACATTTTCATATTTAAGACAATAAATGAGACACTTAAGGGGCTCATTCGTTGTTGGTCATTAATATGCCATGGAATTAAAAGAATTATTGCTGGCCTTCGGTGACATGAATAATTTTCATATGGTTTGGACCATACAAGGTTAAAATTATGACCTCCCAGTTCTCTGAGCAAATGAATATAATGAAATCCTTTGAATAGGACTTGCCACTCCTTTGCCTTTCTGGATACCTAATTTGATACTTAACCACATGATTTATGCCAATTTTGAAATCATATTATTTAATGATAAGTTTAAAATTAGTAATTAATTTAGCAGTGGATTGATTGCATTTCTCTTGAACCAGTGCATAAGGTTAATGCAATAGGAGTCTGATGGGTCTGGTAAGTTTGACAGTAATTGGTTATTATGTTACATGTTAAGATAAGGAGTCAGCAGTTGAGAATCCCCATGAGATTTGCCGGAGACAGAGCTGTGTGTTTGCAAACCTCTTTTCTTCCTTTCAAACACTTGGTTTAAATTCACAACAGAGTTATTTTTGACCTTCAGGGTGATGTTTCATAAGGTTTTGTTCTAACTAACACACAATATCAGATTTTAGCAACGCAGCAAAATAATTCTCTCATAGGAAGATCAGCAAAGCAATCACAGATTTCCTTTTTGTGCTCAAATGTAGCATTTTGGTGTAACTGTCAAAATAACACCCTGCCACCATAGAAAGCTATCAGTATCTTGACACTATCTGATGTTCAGATTACAAAGCTTACACTGAAGTCCCAAATATACTACTATTTTGTGGTCATATTTACTGGAAAACTTTCCTATTATTTGGTATGTTATTATTCATGCTTACAAAAAACTAAATGAATAACTTGTAAATAATCGGTTCCATTGATCATTTTCTGTCAAAGACTACACTCAAGGACATGGAATGAACGAATTAAATATTTGCGTACTTATTAGCTCATTTAGTGAATAACTCGTACCTATTGATAACTTTATGTACAGTGTCAGCACAGTTTAAAATATTTTTGAGAATACAAAATATTAAGAAGATCATAGATAAGGATAATACAGTTGAATCAAATATATTATCCAAGACTCTTTTCATTTACTTTCCCTTTGAAGCCAATTCATTAGAAAGCTTTTGCAGCTTATGAATTGATTTATCACTCTCACTGAGCTCTTTAAAGATATAACACCTTATAAGCATGCATGAAGGAAAACTGTGTGCAGACTACATATTTGTGTTTCAATGTTTATATGAGTAGAGTTTATGACATCTAAACTCTTATAATGCCAAAGATAAGATTATGAAATCCACTTCCAAATTTCTGAAATATTAATAGATAATCTGTTGGGGTGACTGCAAGATGGAAAAACATGGAAATTCTGGTTCAAATGCTGGGGAAGTTAACAGAGGTTTCTGAAAAGGAGTGACACCAAATACACTTTCACTGAGCAACATCTGCAGTCAGGTCAACAGAAATTAAAGGAAAGAGTATATGAAAATATTGCATGGCATATATCTTGAAGTACTTCTTCTGAAGGTCATGTTTTCATGAATTAGATTAGGCATGTCAGTTACTTCTATTTCTAAGGCATAGCATCAGTCACATTGTGTTAGACAACGTAATACAAAATGACTTGACATGATGCACTGGGATACACGGCACTTCAACTGGGAAATTTAGAAATACTATTTGGGCATTTTCTACCTGTCTGAATGACAAAACACCTAACCATGATTTCCAGTCTCTGCTTAAAGTTGGTCTCAAGTCTTTGAATATCAAGAGTACAGGAAATTTGGAGTGATTTTACCACTCCAGCCAGTAAATCCGCTTCATTGGGGGCCCAAGTTAAATGCATCTTTGCAAATGTACGTAGCATAAGGAATAAATAGTTGTGGCAGTCCAGTGAAGTTCTCACTGTCTGGAAAAGGGGGAAAAGGAAGACCTGGAAAACTGCAGACCAGTCAGTCTCACCTCTGTGCCTGATAAGATCATGGAGCAGATCCTCCTGAAAACTATGCCAAAGCACATGGTGACACCTATGCTAAGGTGATTTGTGACAGCAAATGTGACTTCACTAAGGCAGATCTTGCCTGACAAATTTGGTGCCTTTCTACAACAGGGTGACAGGGTTGGTGGATAAGGTAAGTGCAACTGACAATCACCTACCTGGTTTTGTGCAAAGCATTTGACACTGTCCCACATGACATCCTCATATCTAAATTGCAGAAACACAGATTTGATGGATGGACTCCTTGGTGGATAAGGAACTGGCTGGATGCTCACACTCAAAGAGTGCGGTCAACAGGTTGATATTCAAGTGGAGACCAGTGACAATCAGAGCTCCTCAGGGGTCACTACTGGGACTGGTGTTGCTTAAAATCTTTGCTGGTGACATGGGCACCAGTTAGAGGATCTTTAAAGGTCCCTTCCACTCTAAACAGTCTATGATTCTATTATTTTCATTGTCAGAGCTATGTGAGGAAAATTGTATGCTGTATGTTTTTGAACAGTACTTTCCTGTTAGCCAGAGCCAGCTGTGCCCCATTCTACTAGCTTCCAGTTGCACCACAAAATTGCAAATATACTTAAGATTGGGGCTTACATACCTTTATGGATTTTTTCCCCTTTTTCTTTTCTATTATAGTTCTGCTGTGACTGAATACTGAATAATGGTGAGGATATGTAGAAGTGAGTAGGGGAATTTTAATTTCCCGGGAATAGAAATTGGAGCGTGGTTGAAGGTAAAAGCTGCAGTTCAGTTCTTTTAGAAATATCCCCGAGTGGATCTGAACTCACTGCTTGTTTCTGTCATGAGCACCTGGCATGAAATGAACAAATGCAATATTACTGTGAAACACCAAAAAAAAAAAATAATCTTCTATCTATTATGAAAAAAATCAATCCAGAACTATATTGTCTGCAAGTTCAAAGTTCATTTTTCATACACATATGTAAAACCATAAACACAAATGTAACATGTAACCAACTTATCCTGAACACAACTTATTACTCAATAAGGGAATCTAAATTAAAAGTTTATATTATATATAATATATATAGTTCATAAACTATCTGCATATCTAAATAAATGTCCATACTACTTTTATCATCAAGACAGCAGAGAAAAATGTTCAAATACTTTTAAAAAAGTGGCCACCATTTTCAATAAAAGTTATACTCATATTTTGTCATGTCTTTATTGAGGCCTGACAGCATGACAGACAATTACTACCGCTTGACTTCATATTTGACAAACCTAGTACCATTGATCAAAATGAAAGTAAATTAAAAGAGGTTTCTTAGGGACAAAAAGTCTTTATTAACCGACCTAAAAGTATGCTATTGCTTTTCCTTAGATCAGGATATTATTCTAAGTGCACAGATCTCGCACTATGTTCCAGAATATTAATACTCTTGTGGAAGTAAATATATTCTCATCCTTAGATCTTATACTCCCTATAGTATTACATTTTCTTTCCTGGTTTATTCCACATGTTTTCCTGTAAAGGCATAAAGTAAAATTTGCAACCTCAGATGATATTTCCCGATCCAGAGGGCTGCAGCCAAAAATGGCGAACAAGCAACTACTGCTGCTGCTCAGCAGTGTTTCAGAGGAATCTGTCATCATTAATTCTCTGAGAATTTACATGACAGATGAACACAAAGAATATTTGCCTTTCTCCTCTTCTGCTTCTGTTAGATGGTAATTTTTGGGATTTCTAAGATTCTTAGATTTCTGAGGTTGGTGAAAAAGTTAGTGACCCGGAGTTATCCTAGGCTATCAAAATGAAACTGAATGTAGAAAATTTGGGCTAAATATCATTAAAAACATGAGAGTATTAAATGGAGAATACTATTGCGAAGGGAAAATTAAATTCCCCATTACAGGAATCATTTAATTTACATAGGACTGCATACACAAGAACACAGAAACAATTCTTATTTGGGAAGACACAGGCATTATTGTAGACGTTTAGCATCTCAAACTTATAATAATTTTCTCATTTATGACATATAGTTAATTAAAATTCAAGTACACCAATGATGAATAAAATCCATCAAATTTTGAAAAGGATAAATTGTATCTTCATAGCAACTCTCAGGATGAATTAGTGGTTTTGGGTTTTTGTGTTGTAAACTGAAATCAATCTTTTTGGTCAAACTGTTAAAACTGATTTTTTTTCCATTAGTGTATGAATAGAGTGCAAACCATCAACTTTTGTATTCAGCAATCTAGCTTCTCTCCATCTGTTTTGTTTACTACCTCTACCAACTCCTGTTAAGATTCCTGCATCACAAGCAGTCATATGCAATTTTTCTATTTTCAAATGAAATTTCAAAATTAATTTTCTGGAAGATATTTTGGTAATTTTAAAGAAGATTACAGCTTCTGGTAAAGTTGAACTGAGAAGAATAAAGTTGCATATTAATTTACTTATATTGATAACCAGGATCATAAATCCCATGGGGAGAGTTGTCTCTGATGTAACAGACAACAAACTGAAAGGGGTAGGAAAAATAGGTGGAATCTATTCACTGAGGTGCTGCTTCAGAAGACATATGGCTCAGTCTCACTTCATATTTACCAATGGACACCAGAAGCCGCTCTCTGTCACTTATCAGCTGAAAGGTTAGGAACTATAGCATTAGCCGACAGACCACAGAGGAAATGAGAAAACACTTGTGTAGAGAGAACTAGAGTAATCCAAAGGATTTAGGCTCTGAAATCAAATGCAACCATCTACTATCTTGCCTGTATGACCCCATAAGTGCATAGCTGTCCTCTCTACCTACCTGCTGTTCAAGAGTAGGCTGGACATTTTGGATCCCTGTCAGTGAATGGTAGTGCATTTACCTTTTTTGTATAACCTTTTATACACATTACTGTTGTTTTTCTCTTCCATTGTTGTTGTGTTAAACTGCCTTTAACTCAGCCCACAAGTTTTGTATTTTTTCTTCCAATTCTCCTCCTCTTCCCACTGTGGGGCAGGGGAGTAAATGAGTGGCCACATGGTTCTTTGTTGTTGGGTGGGGTTAAACTATGACAAAAATGCAAACAAAGGAGGAAAAAAATATTATTTATAATTCAGCAACTCAGAATGTACTTTCACAAGACAGCAGAAAAACATTCTTTGGCCTGAGATTATTCTTCCATAAATGTCAACCTCTACTGTTCGACTGAGGATATTACATTCTAACCAATCATTCCAAGTATCTTTTTACAGTGAAAATGTTTACTCAGATTATGTGTAAGAAATGGAGCATTTTCTCTTCAGTGAACTCTTTACTGTTTTCTCTCACTTGGTGTCTCCTTTTCAGTTTTATTATATTGACTATTGTTAGCTAGTTCTTTCTTAGTTTGCCTGATATTCCCAATGGTCCATAGAAAATACCCAGGTGTAAATGACAGAGGAAAAAGAATTCTCATCCTCACCCTTGGAACTTCACTAACACTCTCTCTTTTAATGCTATGTCTTGCTGATATTTTAATTTCTGGCGTATAAATCTAATTTTCTGCCTTTTCTTAAATTTCTGCTTTCTATATGGATTTTACTATCACAAAAAAGTCCATGTATAGGAGCTTGGTTACTAGATTAGAGCTATTTTTCCAACATCAGGATCGTAATTAATATTATTTAATACCATATGTAATTTTCTTTATTATATTTCTACTTTTATTTACTAATGGTTCCGTGTCTTATCTCTCTAAACCTAATGCTTGTTTACCAAATTCTCTACATTCTCATCTACATTGTGCATTAGACATGGATTCCAGGGTTTCTTTTAATTCACATAATATGCTTTTACCTCTTTCCACCGGTATCTTTAAGCCTTCATGATGATGCTACTGGTTTTGCAAGTCCTGTAATGATATGCAAAACTTCTCCTAACAGGAGGCTGGTCTGTTGAAAGCAAAGATGCTAACCTATTTTCTGATAAGTATTTGTTATATTCTTTGAAAAAAAACAAAATTCTTTCCATTAAAACATTGGTATAGGTACCAAAAAAGGTACCGCAAACATCTCTGTGAAGGTCACTTGTTTTGCCACTGGCAAAAAATGCCTTTTGTTCTTTTTTTTTTTTTTTCAGAACTGGTTTTTAATCATATAATGTATTTTTGCTTGGGTCATTCACTCACATTACAAGTATTTTCTTTCAGATATTCATCAATATTAGTGTGTCATCACTTTGCTAGTATGCAGAGGTGAGTATATTATTCTATTTCCTTAATCTAAGACACAGTCATCTAACTGCAATGAAGTCATCACAGCCACATATTTCACTCCTTCATTTCCGCCTTTTAAATGTTCAACTTGTGACCGGTTGTTCTCCTTATTTCATTGTGTTCTTTTTCCAAATTTATTTAGTCGTTTGTTTTCCAGAATAAAATGGTTAAATTGCTACATATTTCTTTCTTTACTCTTGTTTTTCCTACCTCTTTGTTGTAGCATTCTGCAGCCTTACATCCTATTCCATCTTTCTATCATTTCGTGTAACCATTCGCTGTATCTTTCTTCTAGGACTTCCCCTTTAGAGTAAAGATTCCTTGCAAGTATCCATACAACCTCATTAGGATTTTTTTTGTCTTCAGTGATTTAATGTACCATTCAGACTTCCATATCTTTTCTTACAAAGCAAAAAGAACTTTGCATAATTATTGTGTTTTCTTCACAGTCTGCATCCATAAATAGGAAATATATACATTTCATATGAAACTGGCTTGCATTTTTCAGTAGTGAACTTAACAACTCCAGTGTTTTTCTGCATATTAGGAAGCTGTTAGGAAAACAGTTTGGTAAGCCAAGATCTCCTGTAGTTTTAATCTACAACTCACTGTTAGATCATGTAGATATTATTCATGGAACAAAACTTGAAGGGGACTCTCTGAATGTGTCTCTTGATGGCACAGTTGTAGGTTGCCATCCAGATATTCATATCCCACCACATATCTCTGCAAGGGTTTGAATTCTCTAATCCCTAACTATAACATTAAGTAGGTCAGTCCCAGAAGTATATAGGAAAACATGAATTTAATACCATCCCAGCTACTAAAACATACCATAAGTTCCTCCATTCAGTTCTCAACACTTACGGATTTCTACTCAGGTTACAGTCTTTTGTGAATTCTCACTTTAGACTTCCAGGGTACTCTGCATGTACTTTTTGCAGAAAAGCACATTCAATTCAAGCATCACAACAGTTCTGTGTATTTACCCCACAAATACTCTTCTTGATATACTGGAGTGTGGACTGCACCATAATTTCTACTCATACACAAACTCTTTGGAAGAAAGAAATAGCTAAAAATTTCTCTTCTTGCAGGGAATATTATGAACAACCATGTCAAGGGGTCTCATATCATAAATTAGTTCTTTATTATCTGTACTACATGAACACACTGCATCTGAATAACACTGGAGCATCATAGTGTGAGAACTTAAGAAGATAAATAATGTCAAACTTTTACATTTCTCTTGAGAAAATAAGTGATACCATATTTCCCTTTGCTTAGGGGAATTTTGGGTAAACTGGAGAAATGAGGAGAACCAGAGAACTTGGTGATAAGGGAATGAAAAATGACTGTAACTTATTTTATTTTTATTATTTTAAATTATTTGGCTGAACATGTATATTTCATGATAGTGTGGTTCAGTCTTCAAGATTCATTTTCACATATTCAGTCCTCCAAGGCTAGTCATTTATTCAAGTTAAAAATGACAACAGCTCAAAACATTTCTATAATCCAAGTAACTGTAAAAGGAGGAGATAATGCCGTACTTTCACAAGGAATAACTAACACTTTTCCACTAATATTTATTTATATTACTTCAGGGAGTCTTTAAAATTGACCTTTCTCTCATAAAACAAAGCAACAGATGTGAGAAATAAGCTTTATGATGGCATCACAGCAATATATTCAATGTGAACTTTTTTTCCCCTGTAATACAGTTGTTCCAGCAGTTTCCTTCATTAACAGGGAACAGGATACATTACATTTGGAGGAAAAGGGAAAAACGGAAGGGCAAATGATCATAACTACTGGAGTATGTTGTGTATCTATAAACCAGAATGTATAACATACATTTATAAATATAATTTTATTATACACATAATAAGAATCTGACACATACTTTCTATTCTATTCTATTCTATTCTATTCTATTCTATTCTATTCTATTCTATTCTATTCTATTCTATTCTATTCTATTCTATTCTACTCTATTCTATTCCACATAAAAAATATCTGACTTAGGTTTGAGAGTAGGGCTCAAGATTAAATAGCAAAGGTAGGTCTTGGCAAAGTACAAAGTGAAATGTTGCCAATACTTGTACAGTGAGGTGAAATAAATTTGGACTGAGATCCATGCCACAATTTAACAATTTATGTGTTGATTCAATTGTCGAGAAAAAGGGCAGTGGCCAGTTCTAGAACATCAGCTTTTACAAATAGGACTCTGAACAACAGAATGGATGCCCTGGGCCTGTGCCCATCCCTGAGTGTACTTCTCCATGACACCAGCCACTGCCGTTGTACCATGGCAGAGCCTCAGCCCACAGGTACGGAAGCCCCCCTGAATCAACAGTGTGCAGGCTGTGTAGGCAGGGACTGAAGCCCCTGTCTCAGCATCACAATAGGTAACCTGATGTGACAAGATGGGGATTTTTTTAGATTCCTAAAATATGTTCTGTTTAGCAATATTCTTCATTCCAAAGTTTTGCTATTATATGTCAATGAACTATTATTTTAATTAAAGTATACTGTTAACATGTGGCTCTGTAACAAATTTAATTTTAAATTTTGCTCTTTAAATCACTTCTCAAGTAATTTATTATTATGGTAGGATTTGTTAATTTGTGGATTTTGCTTCACCTTTGATTAAATTTCATTTGCAGCAATTTTGTAGGACTCAGGGTCCACTTTATAATAACAGCAATTATTGCGCTGAGATGGTTTACTGATCTATTGTCTTTAATTGAAGGAAAGTCATTGTAATTTTGTTGCCAGAGCAGGGTGGCTAATGCTTTGGGGATTTCATAAAATAGATTCAAACAAAAAAATGTGTCCAAAAAGCAAGGCACAGAAGTTTTAGATTATAAATAAAATAAAATAAAATANAAAATAAAATAAAATAAAAGTGCATGAACCAGAGGAGACATTTGAAAGTAGTTCTGCCATAACCGTAAATTAAGTCTTATGGCATCATAAATTGCCATGGCTTTGCCCAGATGAAGGCTGTTTCATATGTCTGTTGATACCTCAATAGAGGCTTAAGAACATGGCCTACTGGTTTTTTAAAACTATATAGTATTTAGACTAATTTTACCTAACTTCAGAAATCTATGGCATAGATGTCTGTATTTGAATTAGGTGTTAATGTTCCTCTCTCTGACAATGTAGAGAAATAGGCCTATATGAATTACAATTAATCTCATTTAAACATCTTGTTTACTTAGTCATAAAGGGCTGCTAGCACAACATCTACAGTGAGTATAAACATCTACAGTGAGTTAAGATAAATTAAATGCAAAGAGCCTAAATTAAGTTTGTGGAAATGAAGTAAATGTTGCATCATTTTGTAAAGGGACAAATAATAGGGCAAATATTTCACTCTACTTGCTGAATTTACTTGCATGAATGCTGTGCATCTAGTACTCAAGGAGAATGCTGACAAATACTTCAAGGGTATTTTCTACTCTGTACACTTCTAGTCACACGCTCCATGTACTGCAATGGTCCAAAAAGACAACTTTCAGTGGAAAATCTTGTTTATTTGACACATTTCTCAGTAATAATGAATGTATCACAAGGAGACAAGATGGCCTTTTCCAGACCACCCTGAGATCCAGAACTTTTTGAAGATGTGGAGGTTGCACATTCCAAAGCATAGTCTATGAAAGCAGCGTGATCGCACTGGCATAGTGCTGAAACCAAACTGGTAAGCTTTGCTGAAGGTTATTATCTTCCTTCCATATGCAAGAATGTAGCTCTGCATGACTTTCTGCTTTGCTCAGTGGATTTAGGTCAATAGTAGTTTAGAAATCATGCTGCAGCATCACAGGTTTTTCTTATAAATATTCCAACTTTACCACTGAAGGAGCAAGTGACAAGAAAATGAAAATATTAAAAAAAAAAAAGCCTTTCTCCTGTACCGTTCTGTGTTAAACTAAGAGGAAAATATAATACTAATGCATTTGTTTATACTTACAACTATTCTTATTAGAGCATCAACATTTTTTAAAATCTCAGACTTTCTCAGAAGCTGCTACAGTCTGAATACTTAATTTCAGCTGCTTAGAGCAGTTTGAATGGAAACAACTGCCTATTCGCCTGCTTTATTTTGAGATGGCACTGGAAAAGTTCACTCTCTTGTTTTTCAAGACGTTTGTTCATAATGCTTCTTTAAAACATTCAAGAACATTAAATGAAATAATGATTTCTAGTTATTCTGAGAGATAATCCCCAAAAGTGATACCCAAATTCAGATTCCTATCCACTGCTGGACATTATATGCCGCAGTATGTAATACCGTGGAAAATAAGTACAGCTCCTGTATTATGGAATATAACCTTAGAAATATCCCACTGAAAAAATGAGAAATAATTGTCTGCCTTGTCAAAGGCTCAAATCTAGGCACTTTAAATAATTAACAGCTAAAAAAAGACATTAAGCACCAGTGTCAGCATTGTTTCCAGTAAAAAAATGCAGTAGTTATATTAAACCTTCACAAAGGTATCTAAAGTAAAGAACTTGGAAGCTGTTTTCATAAACAATTTCTGAGATTAGGTCATGAAGATGGAAATTTTTAAAAAATTTTGACAGGTATCTCAAAACCTCAAAGGAAGCTAAAATTATGATTTCCACACTAGCTAGTTTATAAACCCATGGAGAAAGGTTTTCTTGTGAGACTTGTCAAAGACTTGAATTTATATCTTATTCTGTAAATTTGACCAGTGTTAAGGTTCAGTAAACATTTGTAATAATAGATTGCTAGGCTTAGTGTGCTCTGGGTACACAAATGATTCTCCTTCATAAACTTGGTCCTTTTTTCTGCATATCTTTTATAATTACCTGACAGGGATTTTTTTAATGAAGTGAATGATATATGCATCACCTTAAAAGGATCATTTGTAAGTGTCTAAAACAGAGTAAAAGTCAATCATAAAACATTCTGTCTATGATATTTGGGCTCTCACAGTTCCAGTAGGCAGAAGTGAAACTAAAGGCAGTTAACATACCTTAAACACTGGACCATGAAACCTTTACCTCTGCAATTATTCACAGAAGTCAATAATGTTAGAGAGTACTCATCAGAGTACATCAGAGTGAGTAAAGGTTCACATTCTGCCCCTGCGTAAGAAGGTGACTGGCCCCTCTTAAGGAATATGAATGACCCATTTAATTAATGTTAGTTGTACAATGAGGAAGTGGCCGTGATATACACTAGCAAAACATTTATGTTCAGGTCAGGGTCAGGACCCAGTGGCTTTGCACTTAATCATATATCTCTCTCCAGATTTTGCTGAGTGCAAAAAAATCTAAAGCTTTGTATTGCTCTAGCTGAGCAGGTACTTCCCTATGGTAAGAATGACAGAGGAGTTTTCTGTGCAATGGCTGAAGTGTGTCGTCTGAACACAGTGAATCTCACTGCTATTTTGAGGCTAGCACAACAAGCAATTCAAGATTTCTTCACGTTATAAGAATCCCTCCTCTTCACTAAATTATCCAGGAGGAAATCTAAGCTTGATTTCATAAACACAATTCAGTTAATTCTTGGGAAAAACTGTTTACCCAGTCCTTTTTGGTTTTACTTTTTACATTAGAAAAGTGAAGTAATTCTATTCTAAGCCCCTGAGATTTTCTGTACATTGCCACTGTAGCTTCTTGTTCTTATGATTTCCTAAATATAGATTTTGTTACTTGTTAGTGCTAACTTCTTATGCTAACATAGAAGCACAATGGACTAGTGGTGGAGAGCAGGTGGAATACGTATACATGAACAATATATGATAGAATCAACATACCATTTATATTCCTTCCCAGAGCATGAACCATGGAAGTATCACGCTGTCTATGCTTTAGGACACACTGAAACAAATATTTTCCAAGCTCATTACTGAAAGAGAAAGTTTACACTAAGCTGTCCCAGTCAAGCTGGCAAATGTCATGTTTCTAGACTGAAAAACAGCTTTGAATGCAGAAAATATGCTGTGTATACTCGTGATTCTAGCCAATATGTAATAAAGAGAATAATTGCCCAAACATGGCTTTGTAATTATGTTCTAAAAAGCTTTCAAAACTGCACAGTATTCAATACATTAAGAAAGTCACACCATGAAATTATATCCTAAAATCAAACTTGTATAAACAAATTTCTTTAAGAATTTCTTTCTTTAAGCTGTTTATATTTCTGTCTCCAAAGACAAAGGAAATTGCAGAGAATCCAAATTAGCATGTGTTTAAAAATGTGACTTGTTAGAGACCTGCATTGCCATTGATTCACTATGTGATGTCACAAATAACACAACTATAAGGCCTAACAAAATGAGCTTGATCATTTTGCCTAAATAAAATGAGTGTTCATTTGTACTTATCTTGCTCTTAAATGTACTTCTCAATCAGAAGGACCTAGTAAGTAATAAACAAGTTAAACTTGTTTAACTGGAGGACTGAACACTACTTTTTCATACTTGCAATTTCTCATAACATAGACACTTACCTAAAGAGATATGTACAAAAGCTTCATATATGTCCTGGGAAACCTGTCCCTTGCATTCATGGAATTCTGAAATTACAGAAATGTTGGTTGTAAGGGACCTGTGCAGGTCGTCCAGTCCAGGTTATCTTGACTCTTACACATTTTGAAGTGTATTCAAAGAGGGCACACTTACTCCAGAACCTTTCCAGGGGAAGCCATGAAGCTGACCAGCTACCCCAAGACCTGTTCTCAGTATTGTTAAAAACAAATCTAGAGTTAGCCCTTTTTATTTTTTTCTTTTTTTTTTTTTTTTCCTTTTCTGTAATCTCTCTCAATCCTTGGCATTTATTTTTTCACAGATAATTGATACTTCCCTCATAATGAAATCAGCCAACTCTTTCGATGCCTTCACCTGGATCTGAATTGAGCCAGCTTCTCCAAGTCTATATATAGGAGGCCAAAGAATTCTTCCCATCTCCTCCAGAGGCAGTGCATGAGAAACAATTTATGCGAGCCTTACAGGCACATATATACATGTATTTTCAAAAAGGGATTGGTGTGCAAATGAGTTTCTCTGAAGCTAAAAATGTTAGATTTTAAACACTCCAAAGAACCCTGTAGCACAAGAGTTATACTCAACTACCACAAAGAAAGAAGGAAAAAATAACAAACAACAGTTGGGACAAAGCCTAATATCAGCTGGCAACAATTTCCCAGATAACTGGCAGCGAGATGTCTTGTGTGCCAAAACTCTGTCTGCTACAAATCTGCTCCCTGTGCTAAATGGCTGCTATTGTTGGTATCTTTTTACTACTTTCCCAATAAGTGAATTTCAGCTGGCAACAAGGAAAAATGCCTATTCTCTTTTTATGAAACTGATGACATCTTTAGACAATTACACACACAGCTGCTGTGGACCAGTTATGCTTTGCCAAGCATAGCCCTTGCTGTCTTGTTTTTCTTTTTTTGTGCTGCACTGTTTCCTTTCCATTTTCCTATAATAATAATAAAAGCCAAATCACCAAAGTCGAATAAAAGGACTTATTTGTTCTCGTTTTTTGTTTAGAGACAAAGGGAGAATGAGATGGCCACAGACACACAACTTTCCTTAGAAGAGCCTGTTCAGGAAGGAGAATCACAATAAGGGACTCAAACTTTTTAATACTAATCCTGGTGAGGATGGTCAGGAGATTGTATTATTTTCTGAAACACACAAATTTCTGTTTATCTGGCATAGAATTAAATTTGTTATTTCGTATATCCAATATTTTAAGGAAAACATGATTTCATAAATCACAAGAGGCATGTGCTTTGTACTCTGTCCTGTCCAAAAACTCAGTGATTAAGAAAATACCTCTCATTCACTCAGGCTGTAGAAACTGCAACTTTCCTTTGTTGTTTTCTCTGAGATAATTTGACTGCATCTTAGTCTCCTCTCAAAATCTCATACTGTTTGCTCCAGCAAGGACTGGAATGATCAGTAAGTATATAATTTCCTGTAAGGGTGATCTGATAGTCAAGCTGGATAACCTGTCTGCTTCAATATTTTATACAAAATATGCATATGTCCTCTTAAGGTATCACAATAATTATAACATCTACTAAAGCTCAAAGAGATGTATATTGAAGAATTCTCAGGTAGAAAAAAATTAAATCATTGCTCTCTTAGTTCTCATGAGAATGTAAAAAAAATCTTAATTGCTAAGTGAAAGAAGATAACTTCCTTTTCATCATATCTGAGACTTGAGGCTTGGTTGCTTTTCCAGTCAACGCTATTCGTAGCTTCAACCTGAATAGGCACATAGATTCTGAACGACTGTAAATTAGTCTTAGGGTAAAAAAATAAATATCTGCTTCTAGAAAGTGTAACCTGTGGAGACTTGGAGCCCATACCCACAAAGAACATTTGTCACCCTGTTGTATGTGGAAACTGAAAGGGGTTTGGGGATACATCAGCGGATCAAGGAAGTGGAAGCTTGGAAGCAAATGATTTTCATATCTGATCTCATTAACACCGATATATGTGTTTATGCACTCGGGTGTGCATAGACACATAGAGAAAGTGTCCTAATGTTATTCTGAGATCACGCAAGCAGGTCATTTCACATTTCATTAAGCACCGAATAGGGACATATTAAGCAAACTTCACATATCATACGGTTTAGGGTTTTTAGTAAGTCAGAAATACATAGTCATTTCCTATACTGAAAATATAAAATAAATCAGTGACAAAATTAATCCCTTAGGCACATTCAGAAAATATGAGCATGGTTATATGTAAGAAAATGTGGCCTTCTGTTGAGTTTCCATGTGCTTCCCAAAAGGAGCACATTTAATTATTCAAATAAACTATTACGTAATTAAAATAGAAATCCTGTGGTTGCACTTAAGGATGATAATTCTTCAAAAAAACCCACCACAGTATTAGTTGTTTTGGAGCTGAATTCTGACATTTCTCTCTTGTGCAATTTGCACAAATCAAGTAAGTTTGTTCCAAAACCTATTAATGTCTTTAGTGGAAAGCTTCTTCACACTATGCTTAATTTCTGCTAAAGTTTTGGGAAGCTTTCAAGACAAAGCATGTCTCTTTCAGGGAGATATGGCAAGAATACAAGCTCAAACATTCAAACAACAGCTAGCCTAGGAGGGAATTGACTTTTAATGTCCACAACTCACAGCGTTGGAAAGCCAGAAAGTGTGTTATGCAATGACTGTAAGAAAAGTTTACATAGATGTTAAATCATTGCAATAGCTGCACATAGTACTGTTCCAAGGGATATTAAAAGTGGTGCTTTAAAGTACAGATTTCTCCTGTTGCAGCTATGTAGACTAAACAGTTGGCACTTAGACACCCATATTCACTCTTCTCCATCAGATTTACAAAATGATGGTAGAATCATCAACAACCACTGTCTCTAACTATAAAAATGGTGGATAGTAAAGACTTATTAGTGCATCCCAGAGCATCTACATATCTATTTGAACAAATTGAAAAATTTGATGGTTTCCGTATTATGCTTGAAAACTTTCCCTATTGCAATACATGTGAGCGTTACATGAACATAAGGTTATAAATCATATTCCCATTCACAGCCTCTTATTAGAGTTATCTTCAAATTATGTTAGATAGATAGGGAGTAATGTAGATAGGAGTCATGTAAATTTGATACACTACTTCTCGTTTGTTTTAATCATATAGGGAGGGATATGGGACATTTAGATCATTAGACCTCAAGTCAGTTCTTTCATTTAGGAATATTTTAACATTAGCAAATAAATACCCATAAAAATAATGGTATTTTGTTTATGTGATATTTTAATTAAATGTCTCACTGTGCAAAGTTTAAGAGGTGGAGAAGAAACTTTCTTCCTAGTTCAAGGGCTATTTGAAGTCTAATTTTCCAGCTAATTAACAAAAGAAGGGGTCAGGAAAGATTCAATGTTTGAACTTTAACTAGAATGCAATTTTCCAGCCAAGCAGTGAGGGATATTTTTCTCATTCATATTCAATCCCTCTATATTCACCCCAGAATTTTTTTCTCAGGAGGTCCACACAAGACTACATTATTGTCCTGGTTTGAGGTCAATTTGTCCAATTTTCCATTTTACAGCTTTACTTTCTTAGCTAGGCCTCTTCTAACTAACTAAACTCTGAAATTAACAGCACATTGTTCAGAGCTGTTTCGTCTTGCAGTGATAAGA
>VZRU01017572.1:0-71207 GCA_013398155.1 Pedionomus torquatus | reverse complement strand
AATCTCTTTAATTTCTTCCTTTCCTCTCTTTTACCCAAAGGAGGGAGGGGGGGACATCTGTCAATTAGGTTTTGGTAAATTTGGCTGAAACCACGACAATTATAGGAGACTACATTATAGGAGAGGGATGCAATAACTACATTGTCTTCAGTAAATTCCTAGCATCTTTTGGAATTCAGATAACTTGCCATTTCTATGCCAAAATGATAAGAGATGTAAGATAACATCAAATATTTTGCTATATGCCAAGTGCATAATTGCTGGACTGAGAACAATGTACTGGCTAACTCTTGTTAGTACTCTACTTTACAACCTAGAAGTTTTTCCCATTGCATATTAAAATGAAATACATTTAGGATGTACAAAGATGGTTGTCTAAATATCAGCTTGATTTTTATATAATAATAAAAGAGAATCTGCCAGATTTACATCCCTGTTTCAGCAGAGAAGAACCTCAAAGGACACTGAAATGAAGAATGGGACTGTCTCCATTCCCACAATCATATTTCTCTTCAACAAGCTGCTGACACAGCATTAGAAAGTGTACAAAAAATGAATCCAACTTCGTGCTGACAAACAACGTGTAGTGTGTGCTTCACTTAAGTGCATAATGGCCAATGGAGCATCACAAAGAGCCTAGGCCTTGTTCTGGCCACTTCAAAATTTTGTTACGGTTTCATAAAAATTAGCAAGTTTCTGTAGCTCATTACTACACTCTTTGTATGAGCAGGTGAAGTGAATCATCCTATCTTCCCACCACCTCTCACCATCACATCTTTGTGCAAGAATGTTGTTTGTTACTAGTGTATTACAAAAGCAATTACAATATTACCACTATTTTAGGACAATTTATTACATAGTCCATCGTGACAGAATCTCATTGTCTGCCTGCAAACAGAAGAAAATTAGTACTTCAAGCCATTAGAGAACTTATATCCTTGATATCTGAGAGAATGCCAGCACTGCATTCATACCAACGAAGCAATGAGCACAGGGCTAAAACAGGATGATACTGACTGTCGTCACAGTGCTTGGCAAAAGGGCATATGGGAATTTTTTTTATACTTGCACAAAGAGTAGGCTATTAAGGACCAAAATGATGAATAACACTATGTTGTCCTTGTGGTTATTTATGGTCAACTCTTTCCAAGTTTGTGAAGTGCTGCTAAAGAAAATACAAACATATTTCCTTGATTACAGTGGCGTGTAAGTCAGTCAAGTTGGAAGCTGTCACAAAAAATAAACAATCCTCGGTCAGATTACTTTCAGAAATACTTCCTAGTTATATCTTTTAAATACAAGTTTGTTAAAAAGTATAAAATTTGAACAGGTTACTATGATCCATCAGCCACATTTATAAATATAAGAAGGATATGAACCTTTAGGAACAAACCAAATGAGCACCACTTACATTGGGTTAAATCAATGCATTTCTTTCTATATGTATTTCTTGTTTTCTAGAGGATTTTCCAAGAACACATATGATTACATAACACAGCACTAAGAATAGTTCTGTTAAATCATTAAATAATGCTAATTCTAGCTGAGAATTAAAGGAAGATAATTAGAGATAATTTTAAAATATGCCTCCATGCATTTATGAGTGATGCCAAATATGGTATGCCTCACAAATATAATATTATGGTTGTACTCAAAGAGTTGTGGTCTACAGCTCAATATCTAAGTTGTGGTCAGTGATGAGTGGCTTTCCTCAGGAGTCAGTACTGGGACTGGTGATGTTTAAAATCTTTGCTGGAGACATGGACAGTGGGATAGAATGCACACTCAGCAAGTTTGTCAGCACCACCAAGCTGTTTGGGGTGATCAACACACTGCAGGGAAGGGATGCCACCCAGAGGAATCTGTACAGGCACCTGGAATGTCGTAATCCCAGGCACAAGTACAGGTTGGGTGGAGAACAGCTGGAGAGCAGCCCTCAGGAGATGGACTTGGGAGTGCTTGTGGATCAGAAGCTCAACATGAGCCGGCAGTGCACACTGGCAGCCCGAAAAGCCAACTTCATCCTGGGATGCACCAAAATCGATGTGGCCAGCGGGTCGCAGGAGGTGACTCTACCCTCTACTCTGCTCTTGTGAGACCCCACCTGGAGTACTGTGTCTGGCTCTGGAGTCCTCAACACAAGAAGGACATGGACATGTTGAAATTGGTCCAGCAGAGGACAATGAAGATGATCAGAGGGATGGAGTTCTGAGGACAGGCTGAGAGACTTGGGGTTGTTCAGCCTGGAGAAGAGAAGGCTTGGGGGAGACCCTATTGCAGCCTTCCAGTATCTGAAGGGAGCCTACAGGAGAGCTGGATTTTTTTGTCAGGGAGTGTAGCGATAGGACAAGGGGTAATAGTTTTAAGCTGGAAAAGGGGAGATTTAGATTAGATACTAGAAAGAAATTCTTTACTATGGGGGTGGTGATATTGGAATGGGTTGCCCAAAGAGGTTGTCAAAGCCCCATCCCTGGAAGTGTTCAAGGCCAGGCTGGATGGGACTTTGAACAACCTGGTCTCGTGGGAGGTGCTCCTGCCTGTGGCAGAGGGGTTGGAACTAAATGATCTTTAAGGGTGCCTTCCAACTCTAACCAATTCTGTGATTCTATGATTCTATGATTAATTGTTAATATGATTAATTTCATTAGATTTTAAATTATTCCATAGCTTTCTAGGGTTTTTATTTTTCTTAAATGACGTTGTTTACCAATTATGTATTTTAAAAAAATTAATCATAAACTGATGAAAGATCACCTCCTCATAATTATATACAAGAATGAAAGCAGCACTTGTAGCAAATTCTCAGTTAAAAATGTACTTAATCATTATTCAAATGCAATTTGTGACTGCTGATATTCCTAGAACACACTAGTCATCAGCAAACAAGTTTCTGTTTTTCAAGAAGCATAACTGTCTTTCATAGGTTTTGTAGAATACAATTGTATTAATAAGATCAATATTTTCATAGTGTGGAAAATATTTCCTATAACACTTGTAAAAGATACACCCTCATAATGCCTGAAAAATAACCACTATGAATGTTGCTGATGCTATTTGTATCTCTGACTGCCCATCAGCCCCTGGTAGTCTGCCACATACAGTGGGCTGAGGTGTCCCAGGCCAGCAGGTACCAGACTGTAATGCAACCAGTCAGGCAAAACCCCTTCCCTCTTCTTTGCCCCAAAGCCCATTTCAAACCCACTACGGTGTTGCCTTTACCATTTACTACAATTTGAAGTAAACATTATGGTCCTCCTTTATGATATTACATAGGTAGATACCCACTGTTGGTGAAAATAAGCCAGGTGTAATATAAACCTGTAGCATCTCTACTCTATCTTGATTAAGTGTTTGATTTTCAACTTTCCTGCTTGGCAAGGGAAGTGCACCTAGCCCACTTCTGTTTTTTTCCTGTTATTTTTCATTTCAGGACAGTTTAGTTGGGCAGGAAGAAAAGGATGTAAAATGCTGTGTAAATTAATAGCCCTATTTAGAGTGATAATATAGGCTTTTCTTTTAGCAAATATGGCTCTCCAAGTCTTTCCACCATTAGGTATAAAAGAAAGCTTAGCTGTTGTAGCAACTGCAGCCACTAGCACAGCATGAGACAGAGACAGTGATGATACTTCCAGATGAATGCATCATCTTGTGAAAGTGAATACAGTGACATCCATGGAGTTACAGGATGGATATTGACATATTAACAAGATTGCAGCCGTCTGCTCCTGACTCATCATTCTTGTGCCAACCAGAGTGGGGGAGGTTGGAATGTAACAACAGTCTGAAAAGGATTCTCTCTCAGGGCTTGCTAGGAGGTGTGGGCTAGTTGCATTGCTCACTGCCCCAGCAGAAGAGCTGCGCATCCCTCCCTATACACCATTAGTTATTTTTGATGCAAGAATAGTTTGTATTTAATACTTATATTTAAAATATAAACTTAATTTCATTTAAGGAAAGAATTAACACAAAAGCCACTTTCTTCAATCTCCAGTTCCCTTAAGACAAGAGACTTATTCTTTAAATTAAAGCAAAGCACCTAATTTTTAAATTCTCCCTTTACTCCCTTCCTTGCTAACAAGTCCTTGCATCCCCTAAATCACCTGCCATCACAACAGCTCTGGACACTGGAAATGGTTGGATAGTTCCTGTTCTTGTTTTGAAAATACTTTCCTCTCCTGCCTTGTCTTAACAGAAGAGAGACTTAACTCTTTGAGTTAAATTTTATATTTAGTCTTGATATAGTTATGTCAATGAAGCTTAGACTAATGTTTAAAGGATTCCTTATAGCCTTATTATGCATGGAATTGTGAAACACACCAATTTTTGCACACATCAGTCTCCTTTGAAGAAAAAAGATGCTGTGGACCTCCACTCCTAGTTTATTTGTTATAACAAGAATTGGAATTTAGGCATATCAATTTATATTTTCTGTGTAGAGTGA
Organism: Pedionomus torquatus; assembly: GCA_013398155.1. NCBI lineage: Eukaryota > Metazoa > Chordata > Aves > Charadriiformes > Pedionomidae > Pedionomus > Pedionomus torquatus. The sequence continues at coordinate 66,766 of VZRU01017572.1, read as the reverse complement.
GAAATATAAAAATCCAAGACTGTGGTCTGAAGTTATGTCACAAGACCATCTGCTGTTTGATAACAATTCTTTAAAGCTTGCTCCTGTACCTCTCCTGCTATTTCCTCTCTGTCTCAGAACCCCTTCCCAGCTATATGATGAGTGACCTCTTGTTCTAGTCCACCTACTTCTTTCAGACAAAATAAGATTACTTTGAACGCATTGTTCTTCCTTCAACCATGAGCACTCCTGCTTGATTAAAAAGTACAAAATGTTAGCCATCATAACAGGCTTCCTGTCACTTTTGAATTTTGTCTCCTTCAGCCTGAAATTCAAAAGTCTACCTTTGACCTCTGTTGTATATCCACTGTCATGACCAACTCTGGATTGCTGGCAGCCATTATCCACACACCACTTCTCTGACAGTACAGTGATCTTCACCCTGTCTACAGTGACAACTGCTTTATGGAAATGAACAGTTCCTAATCACTGAAATTCTCACTGTATTCCTTTGCTGCATTTACTGTTTTATTTTTCCTGGATTGAATGACAAAATGGCTGTGCAGCACTCAGCTTTTATTGTTTTATTCAAATGTTGGATAGTAGTTATATTCATTTTCCCACTCTGTGGGATCGGGAGGGTCCTGTATTCCAGCATTCTGTCATTCTACTGCTCTCCATTCCTCATCTGTCTTTCCTTGATATTCTCTGACTAACTGATATATAGTCTGTCTCATTGATTATCTTACAGCATTTCCTGGCTCTTTATTTTACATATATATATAAAATAAATTTCACAAGAAACAAATAAAAGGAAAGATCTTTCTTTTCAAAAACAACAACTGGAAATCATTTATTGCTATTGTTACATACAAGCTGACATTGTCAGATATCATCTGATTTTTCAACATTCTTCAAAATAAAATGTATTATTGTTAAATTTTAGGACAATAGTATAATTATTGACTAGAGCATCTTGCTGTTTACTAAGGTGTAAGATGCATTCAAGAAACAATCTCTATCTGTTTTGTATTCACCAGCAGAGTGTGCTGAGTAGGTTGTAACCCTGGGGAGATGCAGCATTTGAGCAAGGGCAGCATCAAGTACACCATGAGGCATTCACATGCCTAAAGAAGATCTGATCAGTGCATTCCCCTGTGCCAACGGTGCTGTTAATGTTGACCAGAATTTGTAAAGCACAATAAAAATAATAATTTATGGAATAAATATGCATGCATACTCTAAATTTTTGACCAAAGAAGACTACAGCAATGAGCCAGTACATCTGCATTCCTGAAATTCATAGAATTACATAATCATGGAATGATTTGGGTCGGAAGAGACCTTAAAGATTACCTAGTTCCAAAACCCTGCCATAGGCAGGGACACAACCCACTAGACCAGGTTGCTCAAAGCTCCATCCAACCTGACCTTGAACACTTCCAGGGATGGGACATCCACAATATCTCTGGGCAACCTGTTGCAGTGTCTCACCACCCTCACAGGAAAGAATTTCTTCCTAATATCTAATCTAAATCTCCCCTCTTCCAATTTAAAACCATCACCCCTTGTTCTGTCACTACACTCCTTGACAGAGTCCCTCTCCTGCTCTCCTGTAGGCTCCCTTCAGATACTGGAAGGCTGCTATAAGGTCTCCCCGGAGCCTTCCCTTCTCCAAGCTGTACAACCCCAGTTCTCTCAGCCCATCTTCATAGGAGAGGTGCTCCATTCCTCTGATCATCTTGATATCTCTGATCATCATTGGACCCATTCCAATAGGTCCATGTGCTTTTGATGTTGAGGACTCCAGAGCTGGACACTGTACTCCAGGTGCGGTAAATTAACATGAGGTCTAACGAACAGATGTTGAGATGAGGTTATTTTTATTGTTATTTAGAGGGGTTAAGACAGCAATTGCTACAGATTCACATAGTATTCATTACTGTAATATAGATTCTTATTAATTCATTTAAGAATAATATGTATTGTTCCTCGTCCAATATTCTATAGATAAAATAGATGGTAGATTCTTAAAAGCTGTTCTTTTATTTCACATAATATATCAAAGGTTGTTGTGACTACCTAGAAGTATAAGGTAATATTCATTACATTTGTTACATAAATCAGATCCTTTATAAATTCCATACACCTTAATATTCACATTTCTTTCCCTTAGTTTTTAATGCTTAATATCACAAGTATCTGAAAAATTACTTTTTGCTTATGTAGATGATAAGGTCTGTTCCCTGAGGACCTAAAACTGAATTATTCAGTGTTCTCTGACAACACTCACGACAAATTAAATAAAATCAAAATGAATCCTGATGACTTTCCCCTTATATTCACATTTTAAAATAATAAGCCCTGACAAGAAAGGCATTACCATCTCATATGGCCCAATTAGGAGAACTAAAGACTTGAGGCTGTATTATTTGCTATGGCAATTTCATATTGAACTACATTGGAATGATCTGCCAGAAATCTGGCTATATTCCCAGCCTTAAAACTTATACACAGGGATTTGATAGTCTGAGAAGAAAAAAGGACTTTGATGCAAAAAAATTACATGTTTCAGAAATAATTAATAGTAAAAAAAGTGTTGGGGGAGGCTTGTTTATTTTATCACACCAAGTAATAAATGCAGATATTTGTGCCACATTTACTCACAAGTTAAATTCAGTCTCAGAGCTGGAACAAAGAAGTCCAGTCTTTCCCAAGGTCACAGCTAGCCAGTAATCATCTAGGATTAAACTAATTATTTTTTTTTAATTATTTTTACTCTGACTTCATTTAGAATACTTTTTAAAAGTCTTTGTCTGAAGCTCCAGTTCAATACCTATTAAAAAAAAATCACATTTTGAATGGGATAACTACAAAACAGTTTAGTTTTTAAAAGCATTTCTACAGACAGATAGATGACACAGTAGCCTTCCAGTACTAAAAGGGGGCCTACAGGAAACGTGGGGAGGGGCTCTTTATCAAGGAGTGGAAAAATAAGAAGAGGGGCAATGGCTTTAAACTGCAAGAAGATAGATTTAGATTAGATATAAGGAAGAAATTCTTTACTTGGAGGGTTGTGAGACACTGGAACAGGTTGCCCAGGGAAGTTGTGGATGCCCCACCCTGGAAGTGTTGGATGGGGCTCTGAGTAACCAGGTCTAGTAGAAGGTGTTCTTGCTCATGTCAGGGTGGGTGGGATTACATGATCCTTAAGTTTCTTTCAAAACTTAACCATTCTATGGTTCTATCACTCTATGGTTTCTGTTAATGGCATTAATCAGTCAGAATGAACATATTCCCAGAAAGCCTTGTCAACAACATACTTTTCTTCATTCCAGATAAATAAGCATATACTTAAATATCAGTCTCTTTATCATTCTAATCCTTTAAAAATACTGATCTGTGGAAACAGTAAGGAAATAGACCCATCTAACTATGCCTTTTTGTGCATTAGACAATTTGAATGAAAATACAATTTCCAGTCATGTTATCAAGACTTTTTCCATATGTTTTAATCATAAATGAAAAAAAAATGAATATTTGTTCATATTACTCTCATTCACATATCTTACCATTTGTAGTAAAATGCAAACTCTAGACTTAGAGAATTTTCACTGAATAAGTGAATCTAAACTGGTCATATAAAAGCTTGTCACAGAAATATCAGACATTCTGATGATCTGTGTGACATAAATTAAAGTTCTAAGTCAGAGAGTAAACCTGCAACAACACATTTTATGTAGTGAGATATTTTGGGTATTATTTCTGTGTAAATGTGATGGTGCTTTCAACAAATATTTTGATTTTTTTTTCAAGTCTATATCTTAAAACGTTCATCTAGTTGAACCCGGACAACAGATGCTATTATTTGCTTCTTGTCCTGACAAAACATCTTCATGATTGTAAGTACTGTATAAAATCATAAGTACACTTTTCTCCACAGAGTTTACAGTCCACAAAGGCAAAACACAAAGGAAGAATGAAAAGAAAGAATGCATCAGAAATGCCACAGAAAGAATGAAAAAAATCCTTATTCAAATAACTCTCCAGATGTCTCCAAGAAATAAGCCCTAAATTTCCTCCCTTTCTTTTCCAACATATATTACTACACAGGTTACCATTTTTTTCTGGAATTCTGAGGCAAATTTTTATGTATTAGCAGCAAGCTAATTGTCTGTATGGAACTAAAATTCTCTTAACTCCAAAATGTTAACGGTTTTAAGGAACCCAGTAGGGTAAAGGGAAATTTGCCTTTTGTGAATTATGTTTAGCCCTCACAAGAATTCTAAAATGGAAAACAGTCACAAAGTTGTTTTAGTAGGGTCAGTTCACAGTATTTTATGTCTTATACCATAACCGCAACACTAAGCACAGTAAAAGGAAACAGTTAAAAGAAACAGTTATTTTATTAGATTGAGTATTAAAATAATTAACTAAATTAAATTACAATAATAGTATAAAATTAGTTTGAGTTTAAAAATAAAATCTCCCTTTCATTTTTTCTTAAGCAACATAGAATCATAGAATCATGGAACGTTTAGAGTTGGAAGGGACCTCAGAGATCATCAAGTTCCAACAGCCCTGCCATGGGCTGGGACACCTCCCACTAGACCAGGTTGCTCAAAGGCCATCCAGCCTGGCTTTAAAGAGTGGTAGACATTACAAAATGCAGTCATTAGAAGCTGATGAGTCAGGCTAAATAAAGATAGCTAAATGTTAAAATAGATAATATGTATGTCAGAGATTTGATGGCATTATTTAGACTTCCAGTACGTATATTAGAGGGGAAAAAAAATATTTCCAGATGTATACCGAAATCAGGAAAAACTAACTTAGAAATTGTTCCTTAGACTATTTATATCACTGTCAATGGAGGCAAAAAATAGACTTCACATTTGCTTCCTCCTTCAGTATTATGCCATAACAGTTTACTTTGTCATTAGTTCTCTAGATAATTTGGTGGCTATTAACAGTAGCACTAGCAGTACTGCTAATAATAGTGCTAGCAGAAATGGCAACCTTCCAATCCTGTTCACAGACTAAGATTTTGATGTTTTACACTTCATATGCACAAAGTCAAAGATGACTCTTGTGCCTTAAATCTGCATGTGCTAAGCAGTGCTATGTCTAGGGGTTCATAAGGAACCATATGTTCTCTGGGCTCATCAGAACTGGACTAAAATCTTCTGCACACATTCAAAAATAAATTTTGTCTGTGTTTTAAAATGCCTGAATTCTACACAGCCCACTTCATCTTTCTTGAAATTGCTCCAGTTTAACAAAACTCCAGCTTAACAAAAGCTGTCCCCCCACCAAACACTGTCTTACCACTAGTTAAACACCATCCCACATAGAACAAAATCTGCAGTCACACCTCATACCTTGAAGAATAGGCCAAGCTTTGCTCTTCTTGAGTAAATAATCTGCATGCACAGATGCAGCAGTAATCTCTGTATTTGTTCCCTGTTCCTGAGCATTGGAAACAAAGGAATAACTTGATAGCTGAACACCTCCCAGGTCTCTCCTAGTTGATACATTTAAAAAAATATACGGGGAAAGGCAACATGTGACACCCTGAAACTGTTTAATCTAAAGGTCCCAATAGGAAAAGTCATGGGAAAGTGGAGAAAGCTGCTTAGAATACAAATTTAATGAAAAACTTAGACTACAAATGCTTTAAAATAATCATCTTACAGATTGCCTGTAGCCATCTTTATTTCTTCATCATCTTATGAGATCCATAAAGGGCAACCTTTGTTTAATAGCAACAACTGACATTTACTGCTACGCCTGAGACAGACAGTATCCCTTTCAATTTATGAAGTCATGAGTGCATCATATCTCTTTTCGGGAGAACAATGTATGGTAACCGAGTTTGTTCTTCAGTTATCAAAACAACATTTACACCACATCACAGTAGTTGCACAGTGACTGGCACTGGGGATTTTTGTGTAGTAAACAGACTTTTTGGTATAACATATCTGAATTTGACGAGAATAAAATATTGTCTCCAGAATAAATCCAAGTGATAAAAGAATGTAATCAAAGCTTTTCATAAAGGCAAAAGTCCAATTGCTGTATTGATTCCACTAGTGCCTGTTAGAGTCAATTGTGTCTAAACTGTGGGACTCTGGATGTTCCCTCATCAAATAGTTCTTGACTTGAGTTTTCATCAGAGAATTGTTTCAAAGTGATATTTCATCTGGTGTTTCAATAGAATATTGAAAGTTCCAGGCGTTCAAAAGTTATAAGCAGGGTTATAACTGTCTTAAGAAGTCACAAAATTTTATAAAATGATATCTTTTGCATTTGATTTACTTTATAATTTCTGCATAGTCAGGGTTTGTTCAAATCTAGTTTTCAATATTTTCATGGAAGAAATCTTTTTTCCAAATTCATATATATTTTAAGATTTCTGAATACTGTGTTAAATTAAAAATTATTAAGAATTGGCAATTCTGTTGAACTTCCAGTATTGCCTAGACCTTCTTTGCCTTGATCCTATCATGAATTTCACACAGGACACGTATTAGGCAGATGTAAATGTAAGTGTGATCACAGTAGGCCTCAGCCTGCATATCTTTCTAAGAGGGCTGGTACACACCAGTCTTCAGCAGCAGACCTTGCTCTGCACGGCTTCTGCCAGCAGCCATTCCTGCTGTTATATGCATGGAAGAGGCTCCCAGTAACACTGCTCTTCTCAGCCAATTTATTCTGAATTATGTTAATAAGTGTATTTATTTTACAAAGTAGGGATAATTTTACACTGTCTCTCACAGCACAATCCTTTTCCCAGCCCACACTTGAGTTAACTGCTCAGGTTTAACCATACTTATGTGATGCAATTTTGCTGGAAATGTGGTGTCAAGTATTCTAGCTTAGAATTGTTGTTCTCTTTTCAAGTCTTGTAATGACTTCTTGAAGATGAAATCACTGTGAATAAAGACTCAGTCCTTTTTTCCCAGAAATTCAGAAAGAACACAAAAATAAAATTAAACTTTTTGTTTAGCAACAATTTCAAATTAAACAGTGGCTCATGCCAAAATAATCTTTCAGTGATAATAATAATAAATACAATATATAAATAAATAAAATAATCTTTGAGTTGATGATCCTCAACAGGATCAGCAATGCTATAGGAACATTGCCTTTATATAACCATGACTTGCTGTGAGCAGACAATTCATAAAACATTGCCCATGAAAGCCTGATAGACAAAATTGCTGTTTTGTCTTAGTGTGTTTCTTTAAGCGATTCATATGGGTGAATATAACATGGAGGGGTTCTCGAAGTTTGGGGATGGCTGCATGCAGGATCCATGAAATTCACAGGCACAGAAGCACAGTAGAGCTGTGGCACTTGGGTTCACTACAGTGTACACTTCACACCAAGTATCTGTATATATTTTTGATTAATGTAATTTTTATTCTAATCATAAAAATAGTGGCAGACAGTGTTGTATTTTAAACAGAAGTAGATTTAGAATCTATCTTTAGTTTAGTGACTAATTCCCAAAATACAAAATCCAGAGCAGAAACTACCATCTAATTTTATTCCATATTAATAAATGCACATTAAGTTTCTTCTATCTTCACTCTATAGGAATTGAATATAATCAGAATATACTCTTACCCTACTTACTGCTTCTGCAGATCACATTTATGATTAAATTCAACATAGCCGGTTTTCTGACTTTTCCAAACCCTGCATAATTATTTTCTTGCATATATATCCCATTATTACCACACAGAAATATTGCTTGACTCAGGTCTTTCAAAATGAATGTGGGTACATCTGTTCTTATATGCATGCCTGTATGCAGTAACAGTGGCTATAGTATAGGAACACCCTCCACATATGGGACAAACCACATGAACACACGTACCCTAATTTCTTATTGCTCTTTGCTGTTCATCTCACGTATCATCACTTTCATGCCTCCTTCTACCTTATCATGCCCTTAACCAACCAGTCCTTTGAATGAGAACAAATGTATTTCTTGGAAATTTCTTTCAAATTTCTTTATTACATCTGCCTCCTGCTTCTTTCAGCCTCTTTTAACCTCATTTAGTTGTACTGCCTTAGAATAGCAATTACTTTCTAAAATAGTTTAATATCTTTGGTATGTGTTCTTAGTATGGCACTCATTACTGCATGCACCATTTGTGTCAGATGTAAAAACGGATAACAAACTAAAAAAGGCTGCTTTCAAGCTTTGGTAGGATTCACAGGGTGTTTGCACTATAATAGCCAAAATCACTTAAAAGTGCATAAATGAGAGGTTTTGCTTGTTTATCTCTTTTACAAAATTTTATAGTTTTTTTACCCAGCTTTCATCCTGAAGTCAGTGGGAAGAAAGCTGAGATACGACTATGTGCTGTAGCAATAGCCTCAAGATGCTGATCCTATGCTACATTAAAGCAACATTGTAAGCAAGGAGAAGGGATGAAAAAAAAACACCCAAAAGCCAGCAAAATCCCATGACCTAATAAAACGGTATTTAATTGATTGATTAATATTTAGCTTTTCAGCTAGAATTTCAGGGGCAGGTGGTAGCAGCAGCTTTCTGTTGTGGATTCACAATATTGCCATCTGACCCATGCCATTCTGTGATTCTATGTAACCAGAGCATACACATCACAGTCCTAGCCAGTCTGGATGCTGGATTCCAGGCATTTGATATTTTAGGGAAAGAAACAGTTCTGTCGTTATAGAGTGTTTCCTTCTCTTCTTCCCTGAAAAGGTCAGTAATGACAGGTCGGCCTCCAATTGCATAGTCTATTTCCTTCCTTGCCCTTTTCAGAGGCAGAATCCATGCAAAACTTCTAAAATACCATGTAAGCTTGAAGAAAGGGTTAGAATAGGTTTAGAAATAAGTTCTGGTTATCAAAGTCTTCCAAGTGAAACATCATTGTGAGACAAAGGCTATCTTAAAAATCTTTTCATTGGAGAAGTTTACTGTCTTTTTCTAATCCACAGTGGGCTTTCCTTCTAAACATGAGTCAGATTCTCAATGTGTGTAAATCACCAGAGAATGAGTCAGAGAAGGAAGATTTATTTCTGTCTTTTATTTTTATTATATCTAATTATTTTCTATAAGCAGGCCTTTTTAATACTGATTTTAAATTAATGCTGAAGAAAACAAGAAAATCTCAATGGGAAGGAAATGAGATACCAGCATATGGTTTATCTTTTGCAGAAATATTGATAACAGTAGAGTAGAAAGCAAAAATTATAAGTTAAATCTAGGAGGGGAGAGGGAAATAGATGAAATTTTAAGAGGGACAATAGAATTCAAATCAACTCTGAAGGAGGATTCTACTTCTTCCTCCATAATATCACCTGTTTTGCCAAAGGCAACTAGCCCTTAGCATCCCGGACAAGATGCCATTTGTCTGATCAGCTTAATATTTTTCATAATCTGGAAGGTACACATTAGGCTAACAATATACAGATGAACTTTAAAAAAAATATAATTAAAATAGTGTCATTGAGCCAACAAAAATTAAAATTTAACTGGCAGTGGATGCAACAGAGCTGTTTAGATGCCAGCAACTGTTCAGAGCAACATGATCAATGCACCAAGACTACATATAAAATGTTTTCAATATGCATGGGAGACTGTTGAGATTAAAGACGCTCCTAAAGGCAAGACAGGAACAAAGAAGGCATTGTCTGAAAGCTGCAAAGCATTTTAAAGAACTTCTTATTCCAAAAATATAAGAAAGAAAGTAAAGAGGGAGAACATTAAGAGAGACAGATCTAAAGAGAGCTTTTTCTTGTTCCTCATCTTCACTTACGGTCTAAAGGAAGAGAAACATGACCCATGAATTAGCAGGCTTTTACAAAAACATTTGCCAAGTGTTATGAAAGGCTTCCTGCTTTCACCTGTTTTCAATTAACAACATTGATTTCTTGGTCAGATAGGCCTATAACTTGTGAAAATTTTCAAATCCTTTTTCTTTGAATGTGCTGTACTTAGATGTTGTGCTTCTGGTCCATAATAGCCTGAAATAACAGTTGATCTTTGTTTTCTGTCTATACAGCCAAATGTTTTGCTGCAGTTGTAATCATCTGGATTTTTATACGTAGACTTCTATTATCTGGTTTTATTTGGTCAACCATTCTCACACAGAAACACATATACTTTCCACCCTCTCGGCTGTGCATCATGGAGGCACTGATGACAGCACCACTGGTGCTGTTACTGCAACACTATAATCTTAGTTCCTCAGGTATTTACCCTCTTTATATCAAACTGAAGATTCATTTTCTTTGTTTTTCTCTTTCAGTATCTCACACAATTTCCCATTTGTTCACATTTTGGTCTTATTAGCTGTGTTTTAACTAGTAAGTAGCTATGTTTTTTCAAAGCATATCTCGTGGAAATGCTAAACATTTTAAATTGAGTACATGAAACTAGCTTGAACTGAGACACCTGAAATGTAGATGTAGACTTTGGATATCTTGAACTGTTTTGAAGACAAGTCTTTACATCTGAAAAGGAATGAATCTTTAGGTACAAAGGATCTGTATCTACATATTATTTTCATGCACCTAATATTTGCCTTCTCTGACTTATATTTTAACATTTTTATCAATGATATAGACAGGGCGATTGAATGCACCATTAGGAAGTTTGCAGAAGACACCAAGATGTGTGGTAGTGTTGATACACCAAAGGGAAGGGACGTCATCCAGAGGGACCTGGATCAGATGGAGAGGTGGGCCTAGATGAACCTCATGAGATTCAACAAGAGCAAGTACAGGGTTTTGCACCTGGGCAGGAACAATCCTCACTATCAGTACAGACTGGGGGACGAGGTACTGGAAAGCAGCACTGAAGAAAGGGACTTGGGAGTACTGATGGACAAGAGGCTGGACATGAGCAGGCAGTGCGCACTTGCAGCCCAGAAGGCCAATCGCATCCTGGGCTGCATCAAAAGATGTGTTGCCAGCAGATCCAGAGAGGTGATTCTACCACTTTACTCTGCTCTGATGAGACCTCACCTGGAGTACTGGGTGCAGGTCTGGAGCCCTCAATATAGGAAGGCTATGGACCTGTTGGAGCAGGTCCAGAGGAGGGCCACGAAGATGATCAAAGGGCTGGNGGGAGGTCGGACTAGATGACCTTTGGAGGTCCCTTCTGGCCTGGATGATTCTATGACTCTATGATTCCATATTTGACCTATACATTTGTTTCCTACAATCATAATCTTTTTATACTACATACATAACCTATAACCATATTCAGTTTTGTTAAAACTATTTGTCTAATGCCACGAGATATGTTTCTCCTCTTGAAATAAAATTTAGTCATCCTTATATCAGTGTTTTGCCTGTGTGACCCTGTAGAAGTCTTTCAGTGACTCATGAAATTCAAATTAGAAAGGCATAAAAATTTCTCATCACAAAGCTATGACTGATTCTTCATCATTGCTTTTGTTCACTTACAAGTATCCAAACAATGCTTTCATTTTCATATCTTTTCTCCTCTGAACTTTTAAACTTACTTCTCTGGTTCAGTTTTTCTGATTTCAGGATCTTCTGAGGAAAAGGTTTTCAATGTTGGTTTTACAGAATGTATATATTTCCCGCTGTACTTCTCCCAAAAGCTCCATACTTAGATGATGCTGTAAATACACAGGGTCTATAGCCTTTGCAGCATGCATGTTGGACTAAGAATTATAAGGGAAGTTATGATGTCCAGTCTATTTTAATTATCATCCTCTGCCTTGTGAGTGTTTCCTGAGCTGTAGGAAATGTCTCCTTTATTTTGCTAATTAAGATTTTATAGCTACCTACCAGCTATTCAGGTCTACTAGGGCAAATCCCTCATTTTTTGGTCAAGCATTAAATCCCCAAATATATCCACTTCCTGCAAGGATAAATCCTGGGGGGAGGGGGGCTTATTAAATTATTTAATGACAAAATGAGTTATGTCATAATGTCTCTATCAGTACATGGAGTAACACATCATTCTATAGGCTGTTGTAACCTTTGGATTTGAATGCTTTATATCTTCTTGACATCTGTATTATTAAACTAGTAAGGATTGTGAATAGATATGAAAATTTTAAAATTTTAAAAAGATAAATGCTTATGAAAAATTAAGTGCAATTTTTAATCGTACATTTATTTCTGGGCTAGTACTACATATCCTACTATTCTGCAATTCTCAAAAGGCAGTCTGAAACCAATTCATTCAATGTATCTGTTTATTTTTTGTTGTGCTTAATACCATTTGAGAGTACAACATTTAATATCCTGTTAGCGAATGTAACAGGTCCTGTGACATCAATGATCAATACTTCATGGTCCATACTGATTCTGTCCAAGTATTTCAGGCTGAGAACCACAAAACTGAGGCACATAACTATCAGCTGTTTTCTCTGAAAGAGCCTCAGCTGTACATACAGCAAACAGAGCAAGCGCCCTACTCAATTATATACTACTCCACATATCTGTTGCCTGACTTGAAATATTGACTATAACTTTTACAGTACTTTCATGGCAGTTAAAGTCTTGTTTTTATGAGTTTACAGAGCTAGATTTTATAAAGCAGACCCAGTTGTCTCTTTGCACTCTGAGTTCTCCCTAATAATGACCTTTTGCTCAGGCCACTATATGTGCCACTTATAGGCAGTGTGTAGGGGACAACAGTTACAACCTGAGAACAGTGCATGGATCTCCCCATATTGCAGGTCAGAGCAGGAAAAATTAAAGACAATAGATTTGAAAAGGTAAGGAAACCAAAGATACTACGAGGATATGTGGATACTCTACTATCATGAGAAAAAAGAGCATAAGAATTTGGAAACAACTTTCTAATCGAGTAAGAACTCTTAAACTCTGTGGGCTGTACCTCAAGTGTGGACTTTCATTGTGACTAGGAATTATGTTCTCCCAAAACCTAACAATTTTATAGAACCCTCAACAAACATAATAGTAACATGAAATAATTGAAAATAATGACAAGAATATAAAAAATAAATTACCCCCCCCTACTTTAACAGGTCTGTCAGATACTATAATCTACCACCAGAATGTACATTACAAGTTATCCCTTTAATTCTCTTTTGATTCCGTGAATCTTGGGCTTCTGACCAATCTGACAAGAGCTCATGAAAAACAGAAAGAGAAGAGCTATACAATTCATAATTTACATCTTTATAATGTGAAGCTGACAGGACAATGAAAATACCACTGCAAGTTAAGATCCAAAGAATGTGACTAACTTATGTTGTCCTACAGCTACATGCTGTATGAAAGAATATTAAAATTAACAGGTTCATGTACTTAAGAGGCAGAACAGGCTGCTCACCTGAAATCCTGAAAAACAGAATTACTGTTTTCTGTTTTTTTTTTCTTGGCTCCATAATATGACACCTAGGAAGAATGCAATTATTTGCAAGGCATCCCTTTGTGAGTCTGAGATGCCTACTTTAAGTGGCATCTATTTCTTCTTATTGGCAATATTGACTAGACCAAAAATTTAAACTCATATCCTTCAGGTGCATAAATTCAGGTAAATAATTCACTTTTCAATGGCTTTCATTTATTTCTACTGATGTTTGGAGTGGGCCAAGATACCTACACCAGACAAGATTCTAAGTCTCTCTCTGGAGTGGGACTCCTATCAGCAGTGTATAACCTAACCACACTCAAGAGGAGCTCAGTTCCTCATTGAATGACCTCAGGGATCAAATCCAGGACCATAAGACTGCTTTCAGCAGAACAAAAAAAATTATTAGGCTCTTTGAATTCTTTATTATATGGATATTCAAAAACCTGCTACATTAGACAGACTGCACAAGTCTTTGAAATGGCATATTTGTCATTCATTTTGCTGGACAGAAAATAGAAGACAACTTCTATTTATTTTCTTGTGGTGGTTGTTTTTCGTTATTTAACATTTTTTTCTTTGTGGATCTTGATAGCGTGAATACAAATAAGTAGTAAAAATCACCAGATGAGTATAGAGTCTTACCATACTACAGTTTATTGCATACATTTATAACCTTCCAGTTATCTCTTCTGAGGAAACTAAGCGTGCTGCCTCAGATTATACTTATTACTATTCTATAAATTTCTAGAATTTTGTGTACAATTCTTTGTGTAATGTTGTGTACTCTTATATTTAATACAATACTAGTTTATGATACATGTTAACAGCTTTACTGCACTGAGCTATTTTTATTTATTCTGCTATTGGTGGCTATATAATAGTTTTCTGCATGTCATTTATCCTACTTTTTGACAGGTCCTGAGGTAAGGGGACATTTGAGTAAATGGCAATAATGGAGGAAAGCAGATAGTGACAAATTCACCTTACATAAATCTCTTAATCATGGTTAAATATTCAGTGCCTCTCCAAGTTTCTCTGTATCATCTGTCCTATACAGCTCAATAATTTAGCTCACATGCAACTACAGAACAATCCAATAGTAATTATTTTTTATTTTCTCTTCAGCATTGATGACATTTCATGCTAGATGAAAAAGTGCTGAGAAACAATGTTGCAATGTTTGGATGCCAAACAAACAAAAAAAAGTTTCTCCTTTAATTAAACAACTAGTTTTTTTGGTTTCTTGACCTTACAGCCTCTGATATGTTTAATACTGTTAGTAGTGACTGTGCTGTGCTTCCAGTCAGGTAGATGGCAGCATGCTAGGACTCAGAGTCACTTGGGGGATATAGAGTCGGTGTGATGACCCTAAATACAATGTCAGCACTGCCGCTGCACAGTGCTCTCCCTTTCCTATGTGAAACAAAGCAAAAGCAACACTCCATAGACAGGGAGGGTGCTGTGGCAGGACTCTCTGCATCTGACAGTGTTTGCTTCTCATTGCATACTGGAAATTAGTTTAGAAAGAAAATAACAAGGCATAAGGCAAGACAGCTCATTTTTACTAGCCTATTCTATGTCATATTTTCTTTTCATACCTTTGGTAGATAACAAAATCCTCAGACTCCAGAGTGGTTCAGAAAAGCCTCGACCCAGGACAACTATATATGGCATAAGGAATGGGCTATTCCAAAAAGTATCTTAATAATTAAGCATTAGCTGCTGTTTAATCCCATCTCATGAAATAAATTTGACAAGTTTCATAGTAATTTGTAAGAAATAGATATCATCATGGAAATGTCATAGATTATTTACTTTCTGAGATGACAATTTACCCACGCTCTCTTTCTTCTCCCCCTAAAAAAAAAAAAAAAAAAAAAAAAAAAAGGCTTCTGATATATTTTACTAAAACACAGTGGCATGGTAGGGGGAAATGTTCTTTAATTAATACAATAAATACAATAGTGACTTCCTGGTGCAAGGCAATAAAACTGTGGGGGAAATGCTCATTATACTTTGACAACTCCTTTTGTTTCAACCAAAACTGTTTGCTATTAGAAACATTAAGCAGAGGCTTAGGAAATTTTATAGTGACTATCAGTCCTTGTCCAAAAATTTTATATTACAGGGTGAAAGAGGGGATAAAAGCTTCCAGGATCTAGCATGATTTCTTTCTTTCTCTCTTTCCTTCCTTCCTTCCTTTCTTCCTTCCTTCCTTCCTTCCTTCCTTCCTTCCTTCTCTTTCTCTTTCTCTCTTTCTCTCTTTCTCTCTCTCTTTCTTTCTTTCTCTTTTTTCTCTCTTTCTTTCTCTCTTTCTTTCTCTCTTTCTCTCTTTCTTTCTTTCTTTCTTTCTTTCTTTCTTTCTTTCTTTCTTTCTTTCTTTCTTTCTTTCTTTCTTTCTTTCTTTCTTTCTTTCTTTCTTTCTTTCTTTCTTTCTTTCTTTCTTTCTTTCTTTCTTTCTTTCTCTCTTTCTTTCTCTCTTTCTTTCTCTCTTTCTTTCTCTCTTTCTCTCTTTCTCTCTTTCTCTCTTTCTCTCTTTCTCTCTTTCTTTCTTTTTCTCTCAGGTTTTTGCTTTCTCTCTTCCTCCATTTTTCTTTCTTCTACCTCCCCTCATTCTTTGTTCCTCTGTCTCCACTGTCAGATTGCACCAAAAAATGCAAGAATTTAGCACTGAGGTACAAGAAAAAAATTCAACTTATGATAACTTTCTCTTTCCTTTTTACATCTATACATTATAATTTAGTTTTTCATCACAGAATCAGATAATATGTGGTTGTCTTACGTATGATTTGACAAAAAAGATAGCAAAAGATAGACGTATTCAACAGAAATGTCAACTTTTCTATAATCTAGTTTGTGGTACATGAAATAAATCAGTATAATACTCTTTTGCATGTTCAGCATGGGAGAAATTCTGATCCCATTTGAGATGTTTGTGACTGACACCATGATTTCATCAAAAACGTACAATGTTTTGAGCATCATTTAACAAAAAAAAGTATGAAATTCAGAGCTGACTGGCTGCAGAACTTTAGTTATTGTATTTTGTTAATTAAAGTTTTACTATAAAAAATTCTCTTTGTATTCAGCTAGACCCTAGGATACATACATACTAGGACTAAAGTGTAAGGGAAATGTGATTGAACAGTGAAAAAAATAGATTAAAGGACACTTCAGTTCTCACAGGAGACAAGAAAATGATAACCTGAGGAAAGACTGCAGTTTACTCAGGAAGATGTATAGTATGTCAGTTTATCACTGTAAATCAAGAGAGACTAGAGGGTGTTTTTTGTGTAAAAATAACTATTTGCTATTGTAACTTGAAAAAGAATAGAGATACCAGTAAAATTATTGATTTTTATCCTGTAGCCTTCACACTACTAAACAGAGGAATTTTTTTCCTGATGAAAATATTAATCTACTTTTTAAAATCATGGAAATGGAAGGACTTTGCTCTTTTGAGTCTATTCTCAAACTCCCATTTTGCTCAGCCAGCTCAATGGCAGAGTTTCTTCAGCTAAAGGTGTCTTAAAAGGTATTTGAGGAACCCGGCATGTAGAAAAGCACATGATGTGCATAGAGATCAAGAGCAGTAGAGTGGGCAAGACTCCTAACTGAATTTCACTCAGTTCATAAAGGTTCCCTCAAAAAGTTACTGTGACCTTTGGCAGACTTGTACTTGTCAAAATGAGGCTCTCAGCCTGTAAAAATATAAGAAAATTATGGTGAAACCTCACAGCAGTGGCACTGCCAGGATGGGTTAAAAGTGAAACAAGCTTTTTGCTACATAACTGACTTCAGTCTCAAGCTTAGGGATTTCCATGACAGTAGCAAAGCACTAACATTTCAGCACTGTGCCAGCACTCAGGTTCACAAAAAACAGAGTCCCGGTTTCATTCATTTTGCGTTTCTACCTCTGAAGGATGCAGAAAAATACTTGTGAACGTGAACTGTATAACTAATTTATGTTCTCTTCTCTTGACAGTCTGAAATCCCAAAGACTGACAAACTGCCCCATTCATCAAAACTCCTAAAGTTTAAAGGTGTAACCCAATGAAGAAAGTGTATACAGCATGAGGGATCCCGCATGCTCTGCTGGCTTAATTTGGCTTCTCTAGTTTCACAGAGCTCATTTTCATATGGCAGTTTTTAGACCTCAGTTCAAGAGGCAGAAATCTCTAAGAGAGTAGGAAGTATATGAACAATTTAGCAAAATAGATAATAATGTAATATCAACAGAACAATTTCATTCAAATCATAAGACTACTGGGAAAAAAAATAATTAGCACACACTTGAGCATTTTTGCTTAAACAGGATGGAAAGAAAGTTTCTACCTTGGAGATAAGAGGAGTAAACCCCAGAGCCATTTCAATTCCTTAACTACCCCATTTGGAGCTGTAGGATATTTAAGAAATGACAAGCTCATTTAACTTTCCCTTTGAAACAAGAAAAATATATAACTTTAAATTTCTATAGTGAAATTTTTAAAACTAGTTTTACATCTGCATTCATGCAAAATTTATGGGTTTTGCAGTAATGAGTGACCAGTGATTTATTGCTCTAATTCTGTTAAAATACAATGAAGGTGTTTGTTATGTTGTTTGATAAAACATAGAATAGAAAAAAATAATATTTGCTAGATAATCTTTAATAGGCTTACTAAAAGACTGCATGACTACCTGTTCCTATTGAAGATACAATTATCCCAGGTTATTAATATAATGTGTAGCATTTTAATAATGCAGATAGCTGCATATTCTGGTTGATTATGAAAGAGTGTCTGACCTTAGATAACAAATAAAAAAATAAATTTCAGATATCAAGGTAAAGCACCCATCAGAGTCTCATTGCTCTTTAATTAGGGCTTAGGTTAGTTAATATTCGCTCACTTGCTGTATTGATTTGTATGCAAGCCGTAAAATAAAATCACTTAATTTAATGCATTAATGTAGTTGTATCACGATGGGTGGCAAACAGATTGTGAAGATTAAATAACATGCTTTATGCAGCAAAGCTTAGTTTAATTTGTTTGACAGCTGAGTTTTTGTACTTGTAATTGCAGACACTGCAAGTGGAGCTAAACAATGTTGTGCTGCTGTCCATGTATATGAGACCCAAAACTGACGTGCAATTTCAAGGCCTTCAGACTCTGAAAATCATCATGTTGGGCTTTTTTTAACTTCATAAATAAGTTTACATTTGGATATTGTAATTAAGACTGAATGTTAGAGAAACAAATCACATGCACGTCCTTGAAAGGATTCCTCTGTTTCTTTTGGACATTTTGTATTAATATGGATTTGCTCCTAAGTATAAGCCTACATGATCTAGTTCTGATCACAGCTTTACAACTGATATTATTCTCATTAAAATAAGTAGTAAATATTTTTTTTATTAATTGAACTATGCAGAAAGTCACTATAAGAGGAGTCTTCCTTAGAGAACTATTTTTCACTTATTGCAGCTTTGTTAGAAATTTATCTGAAACTATAGTCAAACAATTACTGAAGGCTGAGCTTTTAGTGAGATAAATAAGGGATGTAGTGCCCTAAATTGTGATTCACACGTCAGCAAGGACTAAACAATGTAATTTCATAGGAAGCTAGTAAGTTACTCCAGAAGGAAGACCAGACACAAATTTACATACATACAGTATGTGTGCTGAGGATCCAGGGGAAAAAAAGAAGAGAAAGTAGTAAGCTAAAGTAACAGTGGTGACACACAATGAGAAACAGATCTGCACCCTTCCACAGAAAGATACAGAATCTCCAGAATGCAGAAACTACCAACTTGTTTTTTGTAGGCACTGCAGAGATTTAGCATTAAACAGCTGATCACTAAAATCTTGCTCCTTTTCACAAGCACCTGTTCTTATAAAAATTTCTGAAGATCCCTGCTTGAAACTTGTCAACAAGGAGTTGAAGAAAGCAGGCAGTTATGTACTTATTCCTTAAAAAAAACCTGTCATTGTAATGGAACCAGCATTGTTTTCTTTAATAAAAAAAAGCAGCTTCAGGGAATACCACTACATGGTGTCCCATTCAGAGGTTAGATAGCATGTAGCTTTAGCTCCTTGTATTAGTCATAGCTCTGAATAAAAAGTACAGACAAGCTTTCCCCTCTTCTTGTAGGTCACTGAAAGGCATCTGACATCCCTACAGTCTTTTCAGTTCATTAGGCATAAAGAAGGTATTAGAAACATGTCTCTCCACATCAACATAGCAGTAGTGATACAAACAGTCAGCTCTAAATGTTTGCTTGTCGCCTGAGCCCAGACGTAGCTCTGCTGAGAAGAATTTGTGATTTTGTCTGTGCTGTATTAGATGGGTAGACATGGCTCATTCACTTGTGATATTGCAAATAGAGTAACACAAAATATTGAACATGAACCGGGAAGATTCTTCAATTGCAAAGCAAAGCAAGGAAAAAGGAATGAACAATTAGGTGTTTGCTGGAAGTTAAGGAAACTCAGTTAAGTTCCTTCCTTTACATGTTCAAATGTAGGTTTCTAAGTATTTATGTACTCTCCGTAGCCAGTCAAGAATAAATTTCCCTCTGGAACAGGAAAGTTATACAGGAAGTATAGCTGACTAGTTTAAACCAGGCATCATTTTTCTATGCCTTAAAGGTACGTGAGGTTCCTACTTGCAAGGATTTAAAGACTTCTATAATAAGGTATCAAACTTCAATGCAAGTAAGAGCAGCTTAAGTTGGGAATCTAAGTAAAGTCTCAATTAATTCTATAGACGCCTAAAAATGAATGTGTTATGCTGCAACACAGACAGTGTCAGGACTGTCCAAAGTAATTTAATTGTACTTAGGCTGCTGGGAGAACAAACACAAAAAACTAGTCACCGATGATAGAACGGTCTCCTTAATTATCCAATAGAACAAAAAACATAAGAATAATGATTTAAAAAAAAAAAAAAAAGTCTTTGAATTTTTAGATCTGTTTGTCAGCTCTTTACTCTTCAAGTGAGAAAAAGGGTAGTGTCCCACCAAAGCAAGTACCAGACATGCTGAAGACAGTTGTTACCCTCAGCCTCCTTTGACACATATGAAAATCCTTTATGAGTTCTATTTTATTGCAATGTTCAAAAGAACCTGTGTTAATAAAAAAACAGCTAAAGGAGACTGAATACAACAGATGTGACTGCAGCAAAACTATGGAATTATACCAGGGAAACAATAGATCTGGTACATGCCTGTGTTAAATCACAACACATGTATTTTGTTCTAATTGGTCCTTCTCTCTTGCTGCTGGAATTTTACAGATTGCCATGGCTGAATGAGCTGCAAACAACCCTCTGAGGGCAAAGCTTTCATTTTTGTTTAGAATTTTCCACTCAAGTAAAGAATAAGCCTCAAGACAGAAGCTAAGTAAAAAGAGACAGAGATGGAAAATAACTGATGAGAAACTTTTTGGGTCTGATTTTATTTTAATTAAACACTTGTTATTTTGCTTTTTTGCTTGAAAGTGAAGTACAACATCCTGGCTTCTCTCCCAGTTGTGAAGTTCAACATTTCATGTTCTTTTCTGTGTCTTTGGACATAACTGTGACATTTGCTTCTTTATCTTACTGAATCCAAGACCAGAGCCCAAGAATATTCTCACACAGTGAAAGCACCCACCTCACTTTTACATGCTTCCTTTATAAGCAGCTCGCAGACAGTCTGCCTAGAGCCTTTGAGAGTGCCCAAGAGGCTTTCTCTGACTCTGGAGCCTCTTGGGGCCTGTTGTTGCTGTAAATGCTCTGTCTAAACCTAGTACAGTCCTTAAGATGCTCTGAGACTGGGCTGTGGCTGGAGTTTCACAAGCATTGCAGGGTGCTATTGTCAGAGACCTTCAGCACACACTGTCTTGTGCAAAGGCCAACATAAGTGCAAATGCAAATATAAGCTAGAAGACAGTAAATGCAAAGTAGAGACTGTAATTCTACTCTTCTCAGAATCCTACCTCAAAAGTGATCATAACTGGATAATTAGTAGAGAAAAATAGGTTATACACAGTTTTTATACCATGGAAAAGAATCAGGAAGAAAAAATTGCCAAAGTGCTATTGGCACTAAAAATTGTGATTTTTTTTTACAGCTACTTATCTTCTGATTTGTTGCAACTAACAGCAGCTATCTTAAAATTAGGTATCTAGTATAATAAGCTTATTTTTTATATAACATACCTTGCTGTGTTATTGGTCATCTTACAACAATCCCTTTGTTCTTTTTATTCTACTTCACTTCTTCCTATTCTTACCCATGGTTAACACATTTGCCTGCATGCTGATTCTGTCCTCAATGTGCTTATTCTTTTCATTATACTAACATCAAATTACTCTGCCACAGTGACCTATTAATGCAACTGTTAGATCTATCTTCTTTGGAAAAAAAGAAGTTATTTAAAACTGCTGCAATAGAATCAATTTTACATAGTGAAATAAGGAAAGAAAAGTACACCACAGAGCAGTTCCAGAAGCCTATCAGCTCTGCAAGCCTTTAAAATTAAGTTTCCAGTGATGGTAAGTTGTAAAGATAGACATAGAGATTTGCAATATATTTTTCTTCTGTTGCACCAAATTTATGGAGGCACCCTGACTCCCATCCAGGCTTGTGAGAATATCAGTTCAGGAAGGCAAGCTAGCTGGGAGCTAGAGACTTCTTAATGTGGAAACAAAACTACTGAAGTCACTCCGAAGAGTGCAAAAATAATGTGAACCATTCTTGTAGACCAGTGCTTCCCAAAGGGCTGCCATGGGACAGTAGCACTCTAAGGGAATGGAAAATATGAGAATCTTCATGCTCCACATGTTTGTCTTTAGTGTGCAATCTTGCAGTATGACTTCGGACTGTGGATGAGGAGAATGTATTGCGTGACCAGCCTAACTGCTAATCATAAAGATATTGCTGGCTGTGGCTTGTTGCTTGCTCCCTTGTTTTTCATGCTAAAAAATGCTTTAAAAATCCTGGGTATATATATCCTTTAGCTCTTACTTCACTTCTTATATGTCTTTACAAAGAGTCTTCTTCATAGGAAATAATTTGGTATCAGTGAGAGGAGGGGAAAACCTAAACTTTCAATTAAAATCTAAACCTAATTTTACTGGTTTTTGAAGTTGTCTAAATTGATCCCTTTATAGTACAGAGCTTTGATGCCATTTTAAATAAGTTCATAGAAAAGTGAATTTGAAAAAAAAAATAATACCGTGCTCAGGGTAATCTAATGCACCTAAGGCATTAACTGCACTAAGGATAGTCAGTGAACTTTAACAGACTAGAAACCGTTCCCTGCCTTCCAAGTACTTGCTGCTTTTTTTAATCAGTGATGTAATATTAGGGAGCTGTGGTTTCAGGTCAGATTCCATTATATTATATTGATTTATATTACGTAAACACTAGTAACAGATGAAAATTCAGCAAGTTAGCTACCTTCTCTTCAACAGTGGAAAAATGTGTTAACCAGCTAAAGACTCCCATAATCTGCACATTTCAAAACACACAGAATTTGCTATCATTAGAGGCCTGGGATCTTAACCTGAGAAAAGTATATGGGATGAATTTCCAGATTTCAGTGGACTTCAAAAAACAAATTACAACATGCTGATGGTTATCCCATCAATACAACAAAACCATTAATTATACCAGGCAAAGCTAATTTGTTTCTTTCAGTATCCAATGGTAACTTTGAAAACAGTTCAAAGCAATCATAAACAAGAAGAATAAAACTGTGGATCTAAGGTCTCCATCTGGTACATTTTCACTTTCTAGTCTGAGAAGCAGAGGAAGGCACTGTGGAAAAGTATGAGTCTAATCAGTCCTTGTGCTCCTGCACTGAGTAGGGGAGATGGGAAAGGACCTTTGGTTTGCCAGACCTGTGTAAATTAGACTACCTCCACATTTTCTTTAATATGAGCCACTAAAAGACAAAATACTGAAAGACCTTAAAGTTGACAACCGTCTCCAAATGAAAGTTTCCTTAGGTCACAAAATACTGTGCTAGAATGAGCTAATTCTTCAAACAGAGAAGACTCCATTTGAAGGGGTGAGAAAGACTCAAAAGTGCAAAAACAACTGTCTTGCCCATCCACCCTGCCTTTGAAGGAGCGGTACCTTTGCTGTGACTTTACTCTCAACCCAGCAGTTTTCAGTAGCTGCTTGAGTAGCAACAAGCTATACAACAGGCATTACTGAAGATGGCAGGGAAATTTCCTTCTTTCTATAATTTTTGAAGCTTGTCTGTTTCCCTTTGAATTCTCACAGAGTCCATTGGTACTTCAAGACCCTTTTCCAGGTTTCAATATCTTTACCCACTGCCATGCTAGCTGTGTAAAACAAGCAGCAAAAAAATCTAACAGGCAAATCCTTCGTTAAAAGAGGTGGGGGATCTGATGCTCAGTAGGTATTTCTCTCCAGGCTCTGGCAATTCAGGCTGCTTAAATGTGACTTGAGAAGGAGGAGTTCAAACAGCGTGGGTGTGCAGGAAAATGTTCAATTAACACTACAGTATTTATTCTGTAACTTTTTCTCCTACTGTATTTAAATGCAGCATTACGCCCATAATCATCACAAAAAAAAATAACTGACAGAGAACAAACTTGGATTCTTGTTAATGTTTTATAGCTTGCAACACACTCTTATGTTTTCCCACCTTGGGAGAGGTGTTTAGCATGTCCAAATTTCCATAAAAGATGGTTTAAAGCTGTAAATACTTTAGCAAGAAAATTCCTATTAATGTTATAACTCATATAGAGCTTTATAATCATACAGCTTAGTGTAACAGTGTTAATCAGGAGCTTTGTAAGTCAAGTCACCAAAAACCCATAAAGTAGTGAAGATCTAAAGTTACATCAATTTATATAGGAAGCCAGAAGTTACTTAAAAAAAGTTTTACTAGAGAAAAATGTTTTAAATACAGAGTTTGCTTTAAAACTTTAGAAGAAATTTTTTCAACTAACAGTATCTGAATAAAAAATCTGAATCTAAGAGAAAATTAATTTTAATTAAAAAAATAGTAAATTCATGATATATAATATTTTCAAAAGAGGTTTTTCAACTTCTTAAGTGAATTATATGGCAAAAGAGGAGTTCTGCAAAAATGCTGAATTGCAGCATCTTTATCCTTCTGCAATAAAACTTTTGTCAAAAAAAAAAGTCTGGATTTTATTCTAAGAGATTTCAAATCACATAATAAAATAACTATGAATAGCCCCTCATTTGTACATGTAACCCCCTAAGGTAAAATTATCTTTCAGCACAGAATTTGGTATTTATTGGCATTTGAGCTTTTTAGCAACAAAAATGCTGTTTGAAACATTAATGCAGACCAACTCAGTATATCATATCAAATTATCTTAAAATTTATATTAATCTCAAACAATCTTCTTCATAGAAACTCATGCATTATTACTTCATTATGGTGAGAGGCCAGCAATGTTCAGCCAGAAGTTGTGTAACAGTATTTTATTCCTTGGTAGTAAGGGATATTTATTCAGGAGGTGTAGGCAAGTACATTGATCTTTGCTGCCATCCAGAAACAAAATGTCACGTAGAAGAACTTCGTCATTGCTATTCCACTATCTGCTTGTTCTGCGGTGTTGCCTCTTGGATTTTGAAACACAAATCCTTGGTGATCTCTGTAAGAATTTGGATTGCTATAGATCCCATAAATCCATCATTGCAATAGATTCCCATTTTTCTATTCCTTGATAACAATCCAAAGATAAACCCATATAAGAGGAACATGGTAGAGATCTCTCTTTGGTATTGAACATATTTTCTGTTTAGGTCATAGAGGGCTCAATCCTGTATACAGCCACAATTCCATTTGACATCATCAGGAATTATGCGAACATTGGAACACTATTTTTTGTCTTGAATTTCATAATATAATCTCTGATATGGTTTCCACTCATCAGGAATCTACTCAGATTTCCTGGAGAGATTTTGTTAGTGCCCACTGAAACCATATAAAAAAAAAAAAAAATCTATGTCAATTACAATTGTGATAATAACAATGCATGGAGTGGTTCCACTTAGACTTATCAGCCAGTCTTCCATGGAAACCTGCTGCAGATTAAAGAGTTTAAGGATAATATAGATAGTGACATGGAAATCAATAATCACTGAGTGGAATTCATTCCACCTAACTTAGCCATGTGGGCCAAGCTAGTACCTAATACCCTCTGAAGGAATAAATGTGAAAGACAAATGGGATGATTTAGGGGGTTGGACTAGATGATCTCCAAAGTTCCCTTCCAAACCCATATCATTCTGTGATTCTGTGTGAATTACCTTCTCGAAGTTATTTTCTTTACAAAGTGTAGAAGAAACCTCAATGAATAACTTTCAATAAATACCGGACTTCTGGATGGATACATTTGGATGAGAGGATTCTGACTTTTACATTTCAACTATTTAAAAGCAGTTTAAAAATTTACCTCAGGCATATGTCCATACCTTCCAGTGCTCATGTTCAAAATATTCCATTTGTTTGCACTGCTACATAGCTGGCCAGATGTCCAAATTTCATCTGAAGTACTTCAATCATCTTTATTTTTTGTAGTCTGACACAGAGGACCTTCCAGCAATGTGCTGTGACAATCAGCAGCTTAGCCACTAGACCTTCCAAGGATGCAAAGTTCACCAAACCACCTTCTGCTTTTGTGCGTGCAAGTATATTTGAGTATTTGACTCCCTCCTGCACATGCAAATGTGTGAAGTGGTGGATGGCCGATGCCTGGAAGTGTTCAAGAGCAGGCTGAATGGGATTTTGAGCAAACCGGTCTAGTGGGAAGTGCTCCTGCCCATGGCAGGGGGTTGGAACCCTATAATCTTTAAGATGCCTTCCAAGTCTAACCATTCTGATTCTATGAACTAATCAGTGTGTGACTACTGTAGTTGCAACTACTTTGGGTTAGGTGTTTGCTTTTTAAACACACTTAAAAGCTGCTGATGCTGCAGTCAGAGTCCCAGAAGAAACACAAGAGAAGCAGTGCACCACATAAAGCAGTGATTGACTTTCAGCTATGTAAATTTCTTGCAAATTCTGATTTAGGATCCTGCCAACTACATCAGTTCATCATGGATAGGTGATTTAGATCGCTTGAAGAAACATTGTCAAAGGTATTAGTAAAAATGTTTTTAATATGATGTTGTAACAGTGTGACTTGACTTAACAAAGTTCGATGGCAAGGTTCACTCCATTAATTACTGCATTGGAAAAACACACCAAGGAAAATACAGTTACACTTGAGTTAGGATGATTCACAGAGAAATCAGGCACACAAAGGGAAAGGGAGATTCTCCAACGGAACCACAAGGTTAAGAGTGGACCCCCCTTGCTTTTTAAATTCCTTCTCACTGGGGAATTAAGGTGTTGCTTATTCCAGACTTTGTTCCCGGTTTGGTCAACTCTTTATGTCTAAAGGATTGCATATGCAAAGTTTATGTAACATTTCATAAGCATTAATTCACCTTGCAATCAAAATTACCTAGGCAAAACCAAAGTTATCATATATGGGGTTATGATACTGCTTATACTTATACTGCTTGCTTACCAAAGATTGTCATTCATGAAAGGTCTCTCTGACTCAAGGGGTAACCTTGGAAGGCATCCCAACTCAGGCCAGGCTACCTAGCAGGGGGAGCTCAAAGAAGGCTCACTTGGGCTGTCATATTTACAGGATAAAGTGGCTGGCTCATAGTGAAATTACATGCCATGGAAAAGGTATGCATGAGACTCCTTGTATTCACAACTTTCTTTATCCCTTGATAAATGAGTATTGGAAAAGCCACCAAAGTTAATCACATCAACAGTGCCCCCAAGCTCACATGCATTGCATTGGTGCTCGCTGTGTCGCTCTGCTCCTTTGTGGGTTTTCAGAGAACAGGCTGAAAGTAGAGGAGTTTAGGGCCCAGCCAAAGTTCAGACCTTTATCTCCTCTGGAGCCTGTACCAAACTACTGCCAGTTTGGTTAAGGGGGCAGGTGCATCCATCACACATATAAACAAAGAGTAGTTTTCCCATTCTATTACTTCAGTACAAGGAATACAAATAAGTTACAACTAACCACACACAAACCCCAGTTCCATAAATACGAATACTGAATAAAATAAAGGGAATCCCAGTCAGCTCGTTGCCATGTCACAAGCCAAGGAGACCAAATTTGTTCAGTGCACCATTTGATGTAAACTACTCTCTACATCTTATTAAGAAAGTAATAATCCAAAAATATTCCTAAACTTAAAAGATATTTATGGATTGGGTGCTTCTGTAGTATTTTGTGTGAACTGGCTTTATGTGATCCTAGTAGAAGTCTTTTACAATATTATGGAGTCCTTAACATAGAAAGGACATGGACCTGTTGGAATGGGTCCAGCGGAGGGCTACAAAGATGATTGGAGGGATTGAACACCTCTCCTATGAAGACAGGCTGAGAGAGCTAAGGCTGTTCAGCCTGGAGAAGAGAAAGCTCTGGGGAGACCTTTTGACAGCCTTCCAGTATCTGAAGGGAACCTACAGGAGAGCGGGAGAGGGACTCTGTCAGGAAGTGTAGTGATAGGACAAGGGGTAATGGTTTTAAATTGCAAGAGGGGAGATTTAGGTTATGTACCACAAATAAATTTTTCACTGTGAAGGTGGTGAGACACTGCAACAGGCTGGCCAGAGAAGCTGTGGATGCCCCATCCCTAGAAGTGTTCAAGGCCAGGCTTGAAGGGGCTTTGAGCAACCTGCTCTAGTGGGAGGTGTCCCCTGCCCATCACAGGGGGGTTGGAACTGAATGGTCTTTACGGTCCTTTCCAACTCTAACCATTCTATGATTCTAAATTCATCCCATAAAGGACTAGGACATTCTGCATAATTTACTGCACAGTTATCAGGTATGTCTGACCTAGGGGATTGTCCTGGTTTGAGGTAAAACAAACCAATTTTCTGTTTTACAGTTTTGCTTTCTTAGCTAGGCCTCTTCTAACTAACTAAACTCTGAAATTAACAGCACATTGTTCNTCGATGGCTGACATCCAAGGAGGACTCTGCCTGTTCGTCTGCCTTTGATCCTGATCCGAGCGTTCGTGACTCCAGATCTGGAATCCGGCTCCTGTCGATCACCGAGTCCAGTTTGGGACTTTTCCTGAAGCCTGCTGGTGACGTGGTCGTCATCCTGGGAGCTTGATACGGTTTTGTATATACTGTATACTCCCTTTTTTCCTAAATTTCCTTTTTATTATATTACTTATATTTTCATTAAAGTAGTTTAGTTTGTTCTAAACTCTTGAATCTCTTTAACTCCTTCCTCTCCTCTCTGACTAAAAGGGGGGAGGGGGGGACATCTGTCACTCAGGTTTCGGTAAATTTGGCTGAAACCACGACAGTGATATGCTAGGTTGGATGACAGCAAGATTTGTGATGTAGCTGAGCTGCAGCTTTGTTTCAAGAAAGGCATCCAAAAATTATTATACAGTACAGGACAAAACATTTTCAGGCGCCAAGCTAGCTAATAAGTATGCAGAAAAGGCAATCATTCTGGCAGAATGTGGCCTTCTAGTAGTGTAGCTGTGCATAGCTGATTGAATTAGAATTAGGTAGCCACAAGGATCACTTTTGTCTGTTTGCATATCTGAATTTGATGAGCCTGCAAGCTTCTTACAGGGATGAGAAAGGGAAAGGGGAACTGGAATAAACCACTGTGTCTTGCTTTACAAGAAAAGTCTGAAAGTGAAATACTATTCTCACTTAGTGTTTCATCAGCTGAAATATATTGAGAATTCTATCTGTTCTCTAGTACTCTATTGCATAGTTAAAAAGGCAATCCATTAAATCTTCATGCATTTCCTGGTTAATTTTTATACAGCCTGATTATACTGCTACAAAAGTGTTCAGAAGAATCTTTATAAAGATTGCAAGTACAAACAAAAGTTCCATTTCTACTAAGCAAGGTAGTTGGGTAAGTACGGATGCTCTTGCTCAAGGGCCTTAAGTGGTTTAATGAACATGTATCCTCTTCCTCACATGCTGAGTACATCATAAACCTTCTGAGGTTAGATTAATCTCACCTAACTACAGCTTTTTTTAAAGTTATGTAAAAAAGAAAAACAAATTATATAGGATCCTTCTTTCAGACATCTTTAGACAGGTTCCTATACTAGTCTTAAAACAGCTTAGACTAGCTGTTTAACATTCAGCTAATCCCACCCTACTATATAATTGTACATTTTTCTATTATATGAATAAAACTTCTAAAAGATGTAGTGGTGTTCAAGCATTTTCGGGTTTACTGTATGGTAAAAAAGTTTGATTTCTCTCTTACGTCTCATACATTATTGTCTAAGAAGCAGAAAAAAAATTTTTTTTTCACTTCATCATAAATGATGCACAAGAGATTTTTAAGATGCAGTTAAATATGTATAGCACTTCTCTGAATATTTGTTTTTCAGTCCTCAAGTGCCTTTTTCCCCTCAGGCATGCTCAATTAGAAGTATCAATATGTCCGTACCTGTTGGGAAAGCTATTTTTCTACCCCTCACAGATAAAACAAGGACAAATTTGGACAGTTATTGAGCTTCTGCTAGTGACATTCTTCCTCCATTTGTGCTGCAAATCCATGATTTCCTACCCTAACAAAGTTTCTTAAGAGAAGGGAAAGAATCATGAACAGATATAAAAAATACTTTCTTTCCCAAAACAACCCGTAGATCCTAACTTGCTCTTGAACGAATTAAAAATTGCAATGATTCTAGCTAAATTCTGCCCAGAGAACCAGCCAAATGAAAGATAGTCACTCCCTCGTCCTACATGAGGATTTTGATAACCAACACTATCATATGAAAGACAAGCATCTGCTTCTTATGTACATAGTAGAAGCATCTCTCTGATATGTGGCAGAGCATATCAGGAGGAGGCAGGTCTCCTGATGCCTCAGGGAAGAGTGTGTCCAACCTGCACAGACTTTGGGGGTTTGGAATAAGAATTGTTTTGTGAAATGGGAGTACTATGAGAAAATTGACTAGAGTGTTAAAACAGTCTAACTATTTCTTTTCGATCTGGGAGTCCAAATTATATTACTTTCCATCATAAATGCCAATGACAGTAGTCTGTTTGAAGTCTTGTATTGACTCTTACTCCATTTCAAAAAGACAAATTCTTATAAAATTATACAAAGTGACAAATCATACAGGAGAAATAAATTAGCATTTCTCACTTTCCTGCTACAAGATAGAAGATTTAACAAAACCCAAAGATAGCCTATACAAAATGGATAAAATAATAAATAAGCTAATAAATAGCTAATAAATGTATAAAAATATACATATAAATTATATTTGTGAATGACTGTAATTTATGTGAACCAAATATTATTTTCTAAAAAGATTTTAAAAATTAAGCAAAACAGATGATAGAATTATACAACAGTTTAGAACATTATAGAGGCTATTTATTTTTACATGCAAAAATATCATTTCTAGAACTTTCATGCTTTGGAGAGAAGTTTGATACTATATTAGGTAGAAATGTCTGTCAGAAATGGCTATTGTACTACCTTTAACTGCAAAGAGGAGAAAAAAAGCTTTGTTTCTACAGTATCTTATAATGGTCTTTGGTAGGGAAGGTTCTGCCTTTGGTAGAATGCCAATTTGATATAGAAATCCTAATTATTGTGTTCGTGTATCTGTATGTTCTCATCATGTCCTAAAAATACATTATGAAAAGCTCATGTATTTTACATGTTTTAAGTTTAAAAAAAAAAAAAATAAAAAATAAAAAAATCCCTAGTGGCATAAGAAAAATAGATCTTCTCCGTGACTGTATTGATCTCTTAATATATGCTTGCTTATGTTTTGGTTGAGTTTTTGTTGATCTACTGTGTTTCCTTTGTTAGTTTTAATGTTACTTCCCTAATGCTTGATGAATTAGTGGATCTAGCTGGAAAAAAATCACCCTAAAGCATGTGGGCTTTTGACTAAACCTCTGTAGAACTTTTTTGTAATCATAGATTTCTCCCTTGTTTGTTACAAAATGGGTTAATTTGAATTTAGTCACTTCAAAGAATGCAAAGTTCTTCTAACAAAAGAGAGGAAGTCTGCTCTCTGTATTACCATCCATGCAGGTATTTTTATATGAAGGGATACATTTTCAAAGCACTGCAAGGGAGGTATGTGCTAAAATCTGTTCATGTATAACAGGATTTGTGCTAATACCGCCTACACACTACTTTGAAAATATACCCCTCTCTGGTTTTAATAGTTTGTAGCCATGGAAGGGACTGTGATTTGGAAGAAGCTGGCATTTGTGGAATAAAAAACTCACTAAGAAAACAAAACTACAATCAAATTGGTAAATTTCAAATGAAGTGTACACTGTGATTATCGCCACCATAATAATATATATTTTTTTAACTTATGAAATTGTCTTTTATCTAAAGATTGCAGTAGCTTAAAAAGATTCTCTTATTTTATCACATCCTTTGCACATGTGAAAAAATCAGGCTAATGAAATTTTTTTCTGGAAAATGTTAGAGTTTCTCAGTGTATGGGAAGCAAGGCGATAGTATTGAATTTAACAAAGCAACATGGATTTAAGAGATTTTCAGACTTGGTCCAAAGCCTTAGCAGCATCTAGTTTCATAACTGTTCAGAAGAAGAAAGATTTTTAGCACACACTACATGTCAGAACAAACAAGTCCCTCCAGAGATCTTTCTGGTTTCTATTTTTGGTGTTGTTCTGCATGCCAAAGAGATTAAAACTATAAAATGATAAGATTATAGAAGAGAAGCTACATGCATGCATGTATTTGAATGCCTATCTTACCTATAAAAATATGTTATTGCATAGATCACAATAACTTAATTCTATCAATTACAGGATCTTCATTCTGATTCATCCAGGGCACCAAAAATCACTAGTGTCTTAGGAAAAGAGAACACGTCTCCTGCAGTTTCTGTGCAGAACTGGTTTTCTGCTCTGCGGCTCAGCCTGGAAACTGAATGGAGGAACATCTCCATGCTTACAGCAGAAGCTCAATCAGCCCTTTGATTTTTTGTTCAGAAAAAGAGGGCCAATCCTTGTGCAAAGCCCAATTACATGAGCAAGAAGTTTCTTGAATACTACTCTTACATTCTTTTGAATGTAAGGCAGACTTCATGGAAGAAAGTCTTCAATTTATACCAGGCTCAAGGCAAGGGCAAGAACTAAATGGCTCAGGGAGAAGCACCAAACAACACATCCACTGTCACCCCATATCTTAATCCTTTGTTAAAGCTGCCACTGACCGTTCAAAGACATGCAGGTGAAAAAAAAATCAATATAACAAGAATACAACCGAATCCCATACAGAAATATCACCAGAATTGTCACATCAGATGGCTGGCTTGATCATAGTGCTAATAGAATGTGTATTTTATAGATTGTAATTCCTGTTACAATCATGTAAGCAACAGAAAATGAAAAGGATTTTGAAATAAAAAAGTACTTACATAGAAAAGCAAAAGCTTTTCATTGTAAGAAACAGAAATCAGTTTATCACATCCAACACATCACTACAACTTGTAGCATCCAAAACTCATCACTTGTTTATGTTGAGCAATGACTACCAGTTTACCTGAGGGAACTATTAAAGTGTTTCTTCTAATAAAATCTGTGGGAAAAATAGTACACATTTTAAAACCTTTGTTGTTGTTGTTGTTAAGTTAATAACACTTTTATGCTCAGACCTGTTGTAAACTCTGTCAAGCCTGTATTTCCCTTCAGGACAAAAGCTCTAGAAGTTTTTACTCTCTCTTTATTTACTCTGTACATAGCCTTCTCACGTTTCTCATTTTCTCATTCTTCTATCCCAAAATGTGGTTTGTAGTTTTACCTTCACTGTCTCAATGAAATATCTGTGGGGGTTTTTGTTGTCTTTTTTCCCCACACAGAGTTTCTTCTGGAAAGCATCATACATCTCTCAAGTTCTCCTTCTTCCCAGGCATAGGACCTGTGGGATGTGTACATATCTGATACAACAGGTCACATGGTGGGTGAGGGACTACAGTGCTAAGATAGAGTAGAGGAGTGTAATCTTATAGCAGGAAATCAACCAGTTGGGTTTATTACTTTCTATCAGAAAGGGAACGAGTGACATATTATCCTACAGACGTGGGTAGGATGTGTTTCATTGCTGGAGGGCATGTGGAAAGAGACATTAATGTGACATAAGAGCTTTGCATAAGATCATTGCGTAAGACTACATTTACAAAAACCTGCCAACACAATAACTGGAGAATGACTACCAAATGATAAAATGATGGGGCTTTTCTTACATAGTTGATATAAACAAGAACAGCTGTGGCATACAACATCAGGGTGCAGCAGCAGGAGTACAAACTAAGAGACAGAGGGAGAGAACACATCGTTCCCTCTACTCAAGGAAATTCACATACACAGTCTGCTAAGTGCTGTGAAGTAAAATTCAAATGGAAGTAAAGAAAGTGTATGTCAATGAGCAAGTATTAACCAGAACTGTTTTTAACACAGGTATGTTTGCCTCTCCAAAGAGACACACTCTATTTTAGCCACAGAATATCAGCCTTGATGGCATAACTCGTTTTATGTATTGTGTATATATATGTAACACTTCATGGCCACCTTGCATAAGATGAGGTGATCATAAACACCCTTCAGGGCTCCAAATTTCCATGAAGCAAAAAAGAAATAAATACACTGTAGACAAAATTTTGTCTGCAGCGTACGCAGTCTTACATTGCTTTCCCTTTTCTTTGAAAGGGAGAAAGTTAGAATTACCACTTCAGATTTCATAAATATCTATTAGTTTAAATATTAAACCCAAAAAACAATTGCTAAGCCATCCTTAGAAATCATCTATATTATCAATGCAGTTTGCATTATTATGCATGTACCATCAGCATTAATTTCAAATCTGATTTATTACAAGGTTTCCTACTTCCGTCAATAGAGCCATCTAGAAGATAATGTTGTGCCAAACCTCCCAGAGATCAGCAAGACGCAAACCACAACATATTTACTATTATCACAAACTCACGTACCTTTGTCTGGATGTGGAAGTAGATTGTTGATCCTCCTTTTGCAAGCATGTGGTTAAGTTATCCAATATCTAACTTTAAAATTACACTTTTATTCACTATCTGTGAATGCTATAGTTTGTTTCTAAATCAAAATTATAAATTTTTCCCAAAAGGAAGAACAAAGTATTTTTTCATGAAGGATTATCTGAAAAATATCTGCATTTCCCTTGAAACAGAGAAGCCAGTAAATATTTCCCCTCTGGCTTTGAAAAGCATTTGCAATACATTTTGTATCTTTAGTAAGTAAAAAATTATAAACACATGACATCCAATGTCTTATAAATAGCATACTTCCTCTTATCGAGACTTAAACATGCAAGGTATGTTTAAGGAGAGCTGATGCTGACATAAAAAAGACTAGTCCAGTGCCTGGTTTTCAGATGTCATATGCTTCCAGGCTACACCCTGTGGAAAACAATTATATGCTGTTAAATTTCACATTCACTTTAGATGTTACACATCTCTTACTTTTATTTCTCATGTCCTCACACAATGCTGATGAGCTGCGCTGATTTTTTTCAGGTCTCCACTGTAAAATACAAAAATATCACCAAATCAACAACAGAAACTCAATAACTGTAACTGAGAGCTCCCTGTTCATCCAAAGCATGGCTTGTCATGGGACTCAGCTGCCTAAAATGTGGTAGCCACAAGGACCTGTAGGCTGAGGAAACAGCATGTCTACATGTACTGCTGTACTGGAGTACATTGTCAGATATGCTAATATCCCCTAAGGTGTTAGGGCTTGGACTCACAGCAGACTTTAACATCAGTGCCCCAAGATAAGTACAACAGCAAACCTGACAGGATCATTTTGCTTTAAATAAGACAGTATTTTTGAAATATTTGATTACTTTTCAAGTTCTTAAACAGGATTATGGTAACAACATGCAACTTGATTTTTTGAATTGATTTTTCAATACTGTATCTATCTTTTGCTACAAGAATTTACGTTGTTTTCATTATTATTCTTATATATCAGCTCAGCTAAGACAATTTCCAAATATTTATGCAATTTTGTCATAACATTTATTGTTTGTTGAGCAGATAGCTTATTTCTTATTTCACCTTTTGAGCAAAATTAAACTTGTCAGACTCCTTTTTCTATTCTCCTATATTTGGAACAAGTGCAACTGATCATTTTTACAGTTTAATTTCATACTGACAATTCTTTAGTTCATTTTTTTAAATGTTACTTTGAAACTACTGTATGAAATATGGCTTTTAGCTGGTAATGATCTCTTCCACTGAAACCTTTTGCCTATAGACGGTACTCTGCTGCTTCTGTTCCAGTGTTTTCAGCTGGTTCCCATGATGTTGTCATGGCCTTGCATCCATGAATACCCAGACCTTACAGTGGGTTTCTCGTGGGAAATGATTGCATCTGATGTGACACTTACCTTTTTTCTTCATCCCTGTTTATCCTTCTAGTTTTGTAATTTCTATTTTATACTACAGGAAAAGGAAGACTAATGAACAACATAGCAGAAGATAGCCATGACCAAACCAGCACCAGCAGAACCATGAACAGGAGAGCAACATGAAAGGAACAGGTTCTCCAGGAGGAGCCTGCAAAAACTGTATCATACTAAAGAAAAACTGTTTGGGGACCTCCTGCTGCACTGGAGAGGATAATCACGAGAGTGTCCTCTGTCATGTCTTTGTCCAGCTGAGCACTGCAGAAAGTTTTCATTTCCCCTGCTGTTCCACTCTACCTCTTTCCCTTGTTTTGTTCTGTTTTCTTTTGCTTTGAAAGTAAGATTTAACTACTAAATACAGTTAATGTAAGTAATGCAGTGGATCCTACATGCAACCTGTGTAATCATCTTTTGTATAACAATGCTTGGAAGAAATTCCACTTCTTATCTAGACACTAGAATAAGCTCAGTGAAAAGCTGTAAGCTTTTATTTATAACTATGCCACTACTTTGACTCATTACATAGTGAATCTCCTGCCTGCAGACTACAAGGCAGGTTCCCCCATCTTACAGACCAAAACAGGACATGGAACAAGCCCCACAATCTACATACGTGCCCAAGAAACTGAGGGACTAATCAGAGGAAACAGCACAGGTGATGCTCAGCCTGTAGAAGGGCTACTATGTTCCACAGCTCCGGCTGTGGTAAGGCATTTCAGTAGCTGAGATGTAGTAGCTTTTTACCATTTCAGTTGTAACCTAGGCTGCAAACAGTCTCTGTTCAGACTGCCTGAGCTAGAATGGCCTGAATGGTCTGTCTTTGCAGGGCTGGTGACAGCACCTGTCAGTTTTGTCTTGCAGTACTCAAACATACACATTAGGATTTAAGGAAAATTTAAGACTTTTTTTTTTTTTTCCCATTTTTTCTCTTTGCCAGGATTAGTCTGTCATGCTGCTTTACAATGTTATATACCTCTCACTGTCAACTTTTGAGCAGAGGCCTTTCAGTTTAGCTTAGACATCTTACAATTTGGTTTCAGTTCCACAGTACTCTCAAATGTCAGGTATAAAATACTGATAAATCCCTCCACCTAATCAGTACAATGAGAAAATAACTTGCCAATCGAAAGTTGATTCCTACGTAGGTGGAGTGTATACCTGTATTCAGTTATGCATTGTGTTTGAATAGAATGTCTAATTTTATATCATTACTAGACTTTGCCAATACATGAAAGGAACATTTAATTAACATTAAGTAGAATATTCACAAACACAAAAAACAGAAGCATTTTAGAATACATGAGATGAATTATTTGAAATTATGAGTTATACACAAAGCTCAGAGTCAGCTCACTTAACTAATTTTCAGATTGTTAGTTATCTAGCTCAAATTAGTGACCTGAAAGCCCCTCATAGTCAGTAAGGAGAGGAAGGCACCCTGAGAGAATTTCTACCTGTCTTAAATACCTACTTTAGAATATGGTGATAATTATAGACATGACAATCTAAGTTTGAGGGACCTAAAATGTGGTTGGGTGAAGCAGATCTAAGAGTAACAGAGTCACCAGGAAACATGGAAATGAACCATATTTCAGCTGCGCTTGTGACTGCTTGTTTCAAAAAAAATTTTAGAATATATTTGATTTCAAATCAGGCTGGAAGGAGTCTGATTTCTGCAATCCAGTTTGGAATCATGTAAATTCTTATGAATAGTATAGAATACCATCTATGGTTAAGCCCACCTTCAAATTCTTCGAGAAAAATCTTCAACAAAATGTTAGACTCATGTTGAAAGCCTCACTTCTGGATTTGCCACATTAATTTATTTATTTGTTTCAAGTCCATTATTTATTTTTTAATGAAGTAAAACCTTGTTTAGATGATGTATTTAAGCATCATGCTTGCTGACATGAATATCAATATTTCCTTCAATATAATTAGTTAAACTACATTAAATGACACTGAAGTAACATCAATTTCATCACATCATTATGGATCATTCTATCAGTCTTGTCAAAAGGTTTCAATCTTGCCTGCTAGCAAAAGCTAGAATAGAAGAGAGACTGCATTTTTAAATACCAGTAATCTTCACCTGTGTGCTCAGTCCTATCATGTATTAACAGTGCGTGAGGTTCTGTTACTGTGTTAAATGAGGCTAAAGAAATGTCGCACACCAGACCCACAGAGTCACGTGCTCTACAGCAGCCAAAATATTATGTTGAGATTTTTGTTTTGTTCCCTACTATGTGATTGAGCTACACTGTCCATTTGCATACAAAACTAGTCACACGACAAACTGTAAAAGGGGGACAAGAACAGATGGGAAGCTTTCAACACCTCCAGGCTCCTGATCGCAAACCTCCTAGAGTATTCTGCTTTAAACTGAATGAGTTCTCATTTGCACTAACCTCATCTTCTGAAATTTTAAAGATGGGGGAAAAAATGTATAGTTGATATGCTAGTGACATACAATAAAGGTATACTGAGACAAACTCAACTGATATCTAAATTGCATTGTTCCTGTACTTTTTTAGCCTCATTTTGGGTGTCTTAAAGAATACATCCATTATATTTCAACTAAAAGCATAGACACAATCTTTTTGTTTTCTCTTTTTAAAAAAAAAAAAGTAGTAAACAAGATAAGTACATATGATAAGACAGAGACACGATACAGAATTAAATATTTAGGTAGTAGTTTCTATTACTCTAGTATGCTGAAACAAAACCTTATTTATATTTAAATTTTAAATTTCAATCTGTATTAGAAGGGAATTAGGAGCTCTTCTCCAAATTCACTTCTATCAAAATGTCCTTGGGAACAGTGAAAAACTTCCACATAAGTTTAGTGAATATTGCAGAAATAATTGTCAGAACATCAAGTCCAATATGTATTTGTTTACTTTTACAATGAACAAATTTCTTTTTTCACCAGAAGTACACATTATCAGAATAAATTTTCAGGAATCAGTAGCTGGACATTCTCACAGTAGTTCTGACATACTCCAGTCCTACTAACACCCGCAAATATGCTTAACCACAATTTTTTTTTTAAGCTTGTGTTGTAAAACCTTAATAAATACATGTGACCATGTGACATTACGCTTTCTTCCCTCCACCATCAGCTAGGAGGTTTTTATCAATATTTTTAGATGGTTTGATTTTAACAGCAGGCTATTCTAAATTCACATTGAAAGGACTCAAGGTCAACCAGTTCTTTTTAAGTCTGGATATCCATAGGGAGATTTTGCAAGGCATTTTGAATTAATTAGACACTGTTATCAGTGTAGATGATGGGAAAGATAAAAACAAAAACAAAAACAAAAACAAACAAACAAAAAAAAAAAAACAAAAACAAACAAACAAAAAAATAAAACAAACCAGGAGCTAAGACAAGAGAGCTGACAAGTAGAAGACACAGTAAGACACAGTGAAACAATAAGAGGGAGGCATCCTGATCTTTATTGCTCCTACTTCTGCATTGCTTACATCAGCACAAAGCAAGTTGCAAAGCAGTGAAAGCAGTGAAGACAAGCATCAATTTACTGTAGTGTATCTCGCTGACTTATAGAAAAAGAACAAATCTGATTTGGAATTTGTAGTGAAGCTCTTGGACTGACTTCCCATTTTCAATTGTGCTGTAGTCTTCTTAAAGAAGAAGAAAGTGTTTATTTTGATTTATATTGGGAATTTTTAATTTCACTGGGAAAACTGAGCTAATCTTCAATCCCAACTGGCCTCATAAAAAACCCTAAAAATAGAAAAGTGTCTTGTTAATTAGTAGCTATAAATAATCATAAGACTGTATAATACATTAATTCAACCCATCTCTGTCATTAATTCTTTTGTTTTAAACAGGGATTTCATGATCTAACCTCTTGAAGAATAAGCCTAAATGTAGAGAATCTTCTTTTCTAAACTACTGCCCCAAACTGAAATTGGAATAAAAGTTAATGCAGTTATCCTCTGGGCAGCCTTGCTGCCAAGCTTTATGCTTCATGATCATAAAACATCTCAGTAAACTGAATTTTAAGTAGCTGAATTTTAGTCAAGAATTTTTTATCTGACTTCGGAATTGGTTCATAGTGACAGAATTTATTTCCCTTGTGAACTCAGGCATTGTCAGAGAGGAAAGGCATTTTAGTTCCTGCTACTCTGTGTTTGAATATAAAAAGAAAAAAAACATTTACTAAAAACTATTATCTGAGTCATTTAAGATATATAGCCTTGACTACTAGAACTTTCTCTGGTTTTGTCTCTAAATAAGAACCATTGAAAATCTCCTTTGGTTCCAGCAAATCCATAAATGTTTCTGGCTAAAACAAAGTGTAGAAAAAGGGAGTGGGAAAGTGTGCTTCTTCTATTTTGGTTGGTAAAAAAAATGAATATTCAGGACAGATACTTAAAATATCCTCTTC
The DNA here is from genome assembly GCA_013398155.1 of Pedionomus torquatus. Lineage (NCBI taxonomy): Eukaryota > Metazoa > Chordata > Aves > Charadriiformes > Pedionomidae > Pedionomus > Pedionomus torquatus. The sequence continues at coordinate 26,534 of VZRU01017572.1, read as the reverse complement.
TTTTTCCAACAGAAGGGAAGTCTCAATCTTTTCCTATACTATTCTCTGTCGTATTGTTTCTATAGGCTGATAATAATACTTAAAATAGCAATTTCACAATGGTTTCCTTACACATAAAAGTTTCACATCTTTGGATGTAAATAGATCTCTAAGTAAATATATTTAATAAATAAATAAATAAGACAAAAGGAAAGGAAAAAAATGAATGAAATGAAGGGAATCTTTATGAACAAACCTCTTAGGGCTACCAATTTATCACTGTGTTTTCTTGCTCTGAAAACCTCAGAAGAATTCTGCTATTTACTAGCTGGGAAGTAACGTATTAATCATCAACAGCTAGACCTGAACAAAGAATGAGTACAAATAGCAACTCTAACCAGCACTAAATAAAGATTACAGGAATATTACATTTTCTTTCACTATATCTGAGGGTGACTAGTCAGGGAAGTGACTTGCGGTACTGTTTTGCACTGGAGAAACCTGCCAGCAACACCGAATATAATGAGCTTCCTGATGGCTTTTACACAGCCTTGACTTCTAGACAAGAAATAACTGGTGCTCAACTGCTTCTGCAGAGGCCTTTAGCAGCTAGCAGGAAGAAAATAACTCTTTGAGAAGACAGAGGGAAATATCAAGAATGAGGACATAAGTAAAGCATAATAGAGAGTGAACCTACACAAAACTAGAGAAAATATAACTAATGGCATTCAAATGAAAATTATCTTTTCTTTAATGTTTTCTCTTTTCTCTTCTTTATTTTCCTCTCCTCTTTTTTTTTTCCCCACTCACAAGAGCTTTAATTGATACATGGGTTGTGCAGTGCTATGTGCAAGCTCTAATTTAAAACACATTTCCTACATAACAAGGTCAAGCTTTGCTGCACTGAAAACCCTGAAGCAAGTTTGGCTGGGAATCCTCAATCGTGATTTTTTTTTTTTCTATAGTGTAACAGGATATCAGAAAAGAAACTTCTGAGAAGTAAAATTGTTGGGATTGTCAGGACTGACACCTTTTACTGCATATTCTGTATGTATATAGATTTAGATGGACATGAGTATTTCTTCTATTTATGGATTTTTCAATGTATACATGATGTCTATGCATATAGATCTGAAAACTGAAGAAATATATACAAGCCTTTGCACACTCAGGTGAAGATACAGTGTAGACATTTTTACAAGTATGAAGGGAAGAGAGAATCCTAATATTCTGCTATTTTATCTTACTTTCTCTCCAGAAGAAGTGGCACAGCTGCTTGCCATTTAAAGCAAAATATGGGCCTGAATGTGTGCACAAATTTCTATATGTATGTAAGTATAAATGTAAGTGCACAAACACATTATATGCACTGATTTTATTTCTCCTTTTTCTCCAAACTGGTGTATCGGAATTTTCATCCAACATTCCAACACTTGAAAATGACCAATTATCTATTATCTATTTTATATTCAGCCTTGTATTCAACTCCACAGTGCCTCATTTAATTTTGTGGCAAGTAATTATAGCATTCTACTGTTCCAGGTCCAGTCCCAGCCTTTTACTGTAAGACAGAAATGTTTAGTATTATAGAATAATAATTCTTGCAGAGTAAGAGATATAAAAATCAAGATTAAAAGTTGTGTTGGTTAGGGATTTTACTGAAACAAAATCCTAAGAAGAGCAGTAAATATTTTCCTTGTATGTGACATTGTGAAAACACTTCTCACAAATTCTACCTTCATCTTTCAGACTCACAGTCATGGCTCCAACACATCCTCTCAGGGGTATCCAGAACACATTTAATAGGAAAAAAATAAAGACTTGAAAAACCCCGAACAAACAAAACCCAGAACCAACCCAAATGGGACTGTATTCCACCAACTAAAACCAGAGAAAAAACATCCATGCAGAAGAGCTAAACCTGTAACAGATCTACCTATGATTTAGCTTGACATAATACAGGTTGTTACACTTCACTGGAAGAAGTTTATGTTGGAAAATATCGAGTCAAAACCAAAATGTCTTTAGAAAACATGGAAAACAGAAGCACAGATAGCATAGACAACAGAAGATCACCAAGAATGTACTTTCAAACAAAACATTTTCAGATTCAGAAGACAGTTGCTGGCTAGCTGCTCTGATACCATTTCTAGATGATCCATATCTCAACCACTGTCTAGAAAACTGAAGCACAGTGGAATGAGTTTATTCTAGCTTTTTCTCTTGGAGCTTTATACAAATAATTGTCATTGTGACAGGCACTTGAAACTCGTTTTTTCCTACTGCAAAGTTATACCTACTAGGCTACTGCTTCTCTGGGCTGGAATAAGGTGCAAAAACTCAGTTATGATCTCTTTATCTCAGTCTTCTCAATATATTTTATTTTATTTCAGAGCTCATTTTAGCTCTTGTTTTTCTCTCCATCCCACATACTGTTGCTTAATTAGAGTGAACACCCTTAGTTACTCAGCATAAAAGATGGTTCAATAAAAAATGTGATCATTATTCTTAACAGACACTTCAAAGTCTGTGTTATGAATAAGTCCAAACCATGACCTTGCCCTGAGGTGTTTTGAGCACTTGTGAAACTTCACAGAAATCTCAGATGAGGAATTGATGTCAAGGATATTCCTTATATTTTTAACATCAGACTTGTAAAAAAATAACTTTGTATTTCAGTCACTTTATCTTCCTGGGGTGTCCTTTGTAAACAGCCCACCAAAGGAACAAATCCTGAGAAATGCCATGTTTGTTTGACACAGGAAAATATATTGGAACACGGACACAGCAGATTCATCCAGATCCATTTCCTGTACTTGCGGAGGGGGAACGATAATCTTGCAAGCAAAGCCTTTATTCTTTCTGCTCTAAGCACAAAGCCTTCTATAGAAAGGGCCACCATTACAATTTGCCTGAAGTATTAAAAAAAAAAAAAAAACAAACAAAAAAAAAAAAATTAAGACATAGGTATCTTGAATAATATCAAGGCAACAGCGTGTCTCCAGTGAATGAACCATTGAACTCCAAAAACAGGATGAAAAGATGTGTATCTCTGTGACTTACCAGTCCTACCTAAAATTTCTTTCCCTTTTGAAAAGAACAAGAGGCAGACCTGATCAGGCTATAATTGTCACTGTCTATCATGGGGTTAATGAAAAGTTCCCTCTACAGGGTGGTGTTTGTCTTCTTTGATGTGGACTTAGAAACACTTTATGTCACCCAGCAGTTAGTGGATTTGAATCTTCATCAGCATCCAAGAAGCCAGATACCTTTTTACGGTTTCTTTTTGTGACATTTCATCTTTACCCATATATGATTCACAGAATCCATGTTAATTAGCAGTGAATCCTTCTCATATTTCCTTTTGGGCATATATAATTATCAGCCTATAACAGAAATCACTTTATTCAATGTGGATGTTTGATGAACAGTAAAGAAAAATTAATATTGATCAAAAGACTGGAATCTATACTATTTTTTTATTCACCTACACATACAGAGGTTGGTGATCTTAATTTTCTTTCCCACAACAATGACAAAATACTCAGCCCAAGGAATGAGGTTTCTGAAAGTCATAAAAAAAGTTTCTACTTTTTTTAACAGTCCATGTGGTCTAATAAATGCCTTGAACTGTGGTGAAAGGTCATTTGTAGGCCAAATGAAAGCATCAGTGACAGGGAAGAAGGGTGCAGTTGTTGATATGATGGTGATTCTCCACTAAAAGTGAGTATAATGGGTCCTAGGAACCAGGGACTAAGTTAAAGTAGATGTGAAAGTGTCCTGATTGATGCCTAGGTCTGTGCAAAGTTGCTTTAAAGACATTCAATTCCCACTCCTGTTCTTGAGCATTAGTATTAGAAGAAAAAAAAAATTGTGAGCTCTGTGGTTTCAGCCGAAACAAAGAACAAAGAGAAACAACCACAAACAGTTAAATTATCTTGTCTCTTACCAGGACACACACTCATACCTTAGACTTTTGTGGGCAATAGATCTGAAATCACAACAGCTGTGGCTAGAGATTTGCTGGTGAGCTTATTAAATATAATTTTGCATTTTATTCCTTCATTTAGATTTCTCAAACCCAATAACTGAACACCCTAGGCTACAGACAGATACTGCCCTGTTATCCCTAACAAGAATAGGCATATACAACAACAACAAAAATAAAGTGTTCTTATCTATCCAAATAGAACACGAAGCAGGAAAAGTAAAGCATCAGCACATACACCCCAATGGAGTTCAGTGGACTACTTCAACAAAGCTGGTTTGAAAAAAATAAAAATCACAGTGCCTACAGCTATTTCTTTTTTTAACTGTGTAAATAACCAGTCATTTTTTAGGTCTTCAAGTCAGATAACTAAATTCCAAGAGCTACAAAAACGACTGGTAACAACAGGTGCAGGATTTTCAAAGGGGTTAGATAGTAATTTTTCTGGAAATGTATGCTTTAACATCTGGAGTACCAACTGTCGTCTCATTGATTGGTTATGTATTGTGTAGTTTTTTTCTTGTCTAGGAAATCTTTTATCACCCCAAGAGGCCATGTGTTGAGAAAAATACAAAACCAATTTGGCTTTGGCTGTCCAATATTTGTGCCTATTCAAACAAAGAGGAACACCTCCAGAGTGCTTCAGACTGTTACCTGTTACTCAGAGGAAGTGTGATGTTGATGAATAAGAGCTAATATTGCTCCTGGAAACCTAAGGGGATAGTATCTTTGAACTGGGACTCTGTGAGCAATTACAGCTTCGTTTCTTGTGTTTGGCTGTCCATGCCTCCCCTGGGGCATGGTGTCAGTGTATCGTTATCATAACATGACCCTCTGGGAAGGTCATCAAACTCCAGGAGACTTAGATGATGTGGTCTGAAAAAGAAATTCTACACTTGCAAAAAATATGAGGATACAACTAAGTAGGTGACACTGCAACCACAACTGAAAATACCAGCAGAATAGGAAGCCCATATGGCTTAAGGAAATTCTGGCTTAATTTGACAGGGAAGGAGAGAGGTAAGGAATAGAGAGGGATCTTACCCTGCTCTCATCACTACTGATGAGTGGATGATATGATCAGTCCCATATTATGCATATGAAGAACAGTAGATACCTAACTGAACTACTGTGATTAATTGCCTGATTCTGCTATTGAATTACCATCGGTTACTACATCTTATTATATGTATTTATGCTGTTCTGCATAATTTTTTTTTGCATTTTACAACAACTTTTAAATTAAATTACACTTTTTTTTGCAAGTACATAGGGTACATAACTCAATATAGCACTTGCAGCATGTAAATTACAATAGCAAACAAATTGTGGTGATACTTAACCAAGAAAAAGAGATTCATAGTACAGTGATTTGTAGATTTACAGTATATCACAGCAGAAGTGCAATGTATTTAAGTCTCTAACTAAATGAGACAGAAAAACTTAATTTCTTTTTTTGTGTTCCATTTGTTATTCCAACAAAAATCATACTGATGTCAGTGTTCTGTCTGGGTGACAAGCTGTCTGAATGAAAAGAAAAGTTAAAATGTTTATGTTTACTTTCAAGATCAATCATGGTATCAATCACTGAAGATTAGTAGTGACAAGGATGATTTTCCTATTAAGAAAATCCATCACATTAGCTCGTCAGGCAGTAGTCTCAAGTCTTTATATTTTTTAACTCTGTATTTTAGGATGATTCTTGAAAATATTGCTGGTAATTTTAATGAACCGTATGTTATCAAAGTCAACCACTATGTTCAACTTTGCAGTGTTGGTAGATCTACTGGTTGGAGCCAGTTTCATTCAAAACACCCATTGGTCACTAAGCTCTGAATTCATTAGTGAATAAAAATAATATAACTTTTTAAGATCTTCTATCTATAGAATTCATTTGTAATTTTTCAGTTAGACTGAACACATCTCTTGCCTCAGTTAATTCGAGCACATTCTACCCACACTCATTTCTCTCCTAGTATCTTATAGCCATGTCTACTGGCTCTACATTCCCAAGTATATAATGATTTCACATTTGTATTCGAACCTGAAGTACTGTGAAAACAATATAACTCATATTCTGGAGATGAATAACATCAAACTTTCGGCACAGTTAGACCTGAGTCTAGTTGAGAACAGGCTGAGTCTATGTCAACTTTTCTCTTTTAGAACAATGGCCGGTATTGTGTGCCAGCATCAGTCAGCCCTGGCCAGAGCTGAAATTTGTTGCATCAAGCACAGTACAAAATAAGACTAAAAAAGTGTCAGGTGCTGAACAAGTTGTTACCTTCCCCTCCTGCCTTGTAGAATTTACAGTCTTAGAGTCAAATATGTAAACATGCAATTATAAAAAAGAGATTAATTTATTTTTGAAAGCCCCAACATTTAACAAAACAGGAGCCAAAGTGATAAACTGCTCACAAGGACTGCCAGCAGGCGACTTCACACACTGTAACCATTTTACTACAGAGTGATTAATACTTATCACAAGGGAAAATAATATGCCATCCTTTCTTGCTAAGAACATAAAAGAAGCTGCTTAGGTCACCAGGAGCAAAACTGTGGACATGGCCACAGTTGCAGCTACACTGAGAGATGCTTAGGTCAGGGATGGGATATGATTATTCAAAATGCTAGATAAAACGCAATGCTCAAAGGCCATATGGATGTTAGCAGAGTAAATGAATAATTGGATTTTAAATATGAAGTTCATATTGATTAGAATGCAAATATCAGTTGGAATTAGACTGCATGAGAAATGTTTCTTGCTTCTGCTATGTAAATGGCACCTTGACAAGTCACTCAAAGCACTTGCCCAGTGTCTGGGCAGTGCTCATTCTCCAAAGCAAATACTCGAGTCACCCTTTCCCAGGGTGATCCTAACTCCCAGTAGCTGTGATAGCTCTTTGGAGACATCAATAGAGAAACACTGGATCCACATTCACATTGTTCTAATTTATACCAAGGACCATGGGAAGTGCAGCCATAAAATATATTTGCCGGTTGACCTTCCAGCTCACGCAGAAAAACAGAACCCTTCAGCAACGCTATTTCCTTCCATTCTTTAGTTCAATCAACAATATTTTTATATATCTTCCTATCAAAATATCTAAACCACCTTGCAGTCTTTAAATTAGTAAGCTTGCTACTGGATCATCTCAGGTGAGCAAACTGAAGCCTAGATTATTGTAAATATTTGGCTACTTAAAAAAGGGGTAAGTATTAGGAGCATGGGTATATGTGGCAAATAGAAAGTCAAAAAGAAGTCTTCAGCAGAGCATGAACTGAATCAAAGCCCACAAATACAAATTCTAGGACTCTTCCTGTTGCATTCTAAAAGGAAGTTTCTGCCACATTATCTATACAGCCAATCTGCTGCACCATGACCAGTTATCTTAAATTAAGGCTGTTATTTGTGTTGTCACTGCCTGCACAGAATAAAGACAAATCCTATTACCAAACTCAATTCCATTCCTATATGAATATGAAACTTGAAGAGTATTTTCTAGGCATATCAATGTTCCTGTCTGACATCTAATAGGTCCATATTATCTTGATTTCTCAGTTGTAATTAAATCTAATGATTGCATATTTATTTTTATTTACAAAGGCAGTTGTATGTACAATAAAATTTGATTTAATCGATTGAAGACTCATTTAATGGACTTTTGAGGACCGAATGTATTTAAACAGTTCTCTAATCAGACATCAAAACATGCATAAATCAAAGTAATTAAATCAATGAATCGCTAGGAAAATTGTGAACCAAACAAATATTTGAAAAAATAAACAATAAAAAATATGATTTAAGATCTCAATTATCAGAACAGCCACATTACTGATGATTGTATCCACTGTTCCTCTCACTAAATAGCTGCCCCTGATCAGAGAGTTTGCTCTAGGTATTGTAGTTAGAAACTGAGCACAATGATACCTTCCCTTTAAAATTTCTTCTATATAAAATAAATATATTATGGAGGAATCCAGTGATAGCCGTCATGGTGGAAAATTATAATGTAGCTGTATGTTCAGAATAATTGCATATTAAAACCATAAATGTTTCCTGTATTGTACACATGACTGAAAGACAATTAGTCAAAAGTTCAGACTTTCAACTAGAACAGTCTGTGCAAAGTTTGACAATCTCCTTCCATGTGTGCTTAATCATAGTGTCTATTTTATATTTTTGTGAAATATCCAATTTTGTAATAAAATTGAAGATTCATTTTCTCTGTCTGTTTCCACCAAAGAGTATTGCACTTCTTATATGTATTCTCACAAAAGACAGAAGTAAAAATACATGTCTTTCTCAAAAGCTCCTCTCAATAATGTAGTCATTTGCTTCACAGCTGCTGGGGTATGTTTACATAAACTTTGCATCCAGTTGGCTCCAGGTATAGGCAGTGTCTGGAACCAAACTCAGCTCTGTATGCAGCCAACTGTAAGTGCCCATTAATCCATACAAAACCTAAAAACCCTGTGTTGTAAACACATGATGGATTCTCCCACTTGAGACTCACAGTAGCTGGTTGTTCACAGCACAGTTTCACATGTATTGTGACATCCCAGTACTTACACAGAGTAGGTAAGAAGTCCTTTCTGCTGGTTGTGCAGAGAGAAGGACACAGCCTGGAGTAATTAATTAGTGATCTCTACAAATGAAAAATAATATAATTCTCTAGGCTATGTCCTTTCTCCCCTGGTGATCCCAGCTTCTCTCACAAATGAGAAGGAAATCACAGCCTAATTTGGCCAGGATTTATCAGCCCTTATCTGGACTGTAAGGCACCTTCTACCATCAGTGGAAATAGGCATCTACTGAAAGTTATTTAATCCACCTGAGAAATGAACTAGTTTTAAGAGATACTTAGTTTCCTCCATCAACTTGTGAAACAGCCCAGAAAATGTCTATGTTACCTGACAAGGGTGTGAAGGCTACAAATCCAAGTCTTGCTTCTTATCTCAATTCATTCCAAGAATTCATTCCAATGTGGGAATGTGAAAACTAGCATGTGTTTGCAAATTAGGGGATTGCATCAAAGCATGCATTTTCAGGATAGCATGCTGCTATCCAGATGCCAGTGGTCTTAAGACTTGAGATTCTTTTGCTCTTATCCACCCACATTCATTCCTATGCAATTTTGTCAGTCCTGCTCTGTTGTATCCTTCTCCCAGAGTTCACACCTATGCCTTCTATATCTGCTTAGCTCCACAGTCTTCCACTAATAATCTTATCCTGCTTAATGTAGTTACTTGTCTGTTCATTCCCATGTTCCCACCAGCTTCTCTCCTACTTTGTTACTGGGAAAGGAGCTTCCCCAACATCCCCACACCTAAAGTGTGCAAACTCAGTCTTAGGTGGAAGTGAAAGCCACTCATCCTTTTCTTCCCTGCATGACAAAACTCTAGGGAAGATGCTTCTTTATTTTCTACAAATGTGTCTAATGGTCACCCACATGACTTTTCTATCATCATCTCCCTGTCAGTCTGTCAGCATCTAATTCTTTCTGTTCTTGCACTCTTCTTTCACTCCTTGCTGATTTTCTGCATAAACATAAGTAAGGTTTCAACAAGGCTATAGAACATAAGTATCATTTGACATGAGTATGGATTTCACGTACAGACAGTTAAGCAATCTACCAGTTCACAGTAGTGAAACTAAGATAAAATTCTCTTTTGGAAGAAATTGACATAGATCAGTTGATATCAAAGCTGAGTTTTTTGACCTTTTTCAGATTAAAAATAAAAGTTTAATATCTGTTTCCTTGGAATTCATCTTCCTGGTGAAAGAATAGCAGTATACTGTGGTAGATAAATAATATAAACCAGAAGATTTCTGGAAATTTTTGCAGCTAGTTGCCAAAATAACCCCAGGTCTCTTTTGCATTTTCAGGTTTTTTCCTTTCTGGACACTGAAAAATACGATTATCTAAGTGTCTGTCAGAAGTTAAAATAGCAGAAAAACACCTTTTAGCAAATGACATCTTTTACTAACAGTGGAGGGACTAGAAGACTGAAACCATTAAATGCTTTTATGGAAACAATAAAATAACTTCAGGTGTTTCTCAAGTAGTGAGTTTTAAAACTGGTGTGGAGACGATTCATCAAAAATAAATCAAACCTTGTTTTGCTTGTGCCACAAGAAGTGGGTGTAATAGAAAGTTATTAAGAGCAAAGCTGCTTGCTGCATTGCCTCAGAACACTGTCCAATTGCCAAAGCATTCTCCAATCAATCAACCGTCAGCCTCATTTCTTCTTGCCAGCACTGACAAGAGTCACCATCTGACTGTAGATTATGAGATAAAAGGGGGTTAGTAGCTTTTTTTCTTCTTTATTCAACTATTTTAACCGTTCTTTTCTGCCTTTAAGGCAGGTGTGAGCTGATAAGGAAAATCTACACTTTCTAGAAAATTATCGCAAAATCTAGGTCAAAATATAGTCTTATTTCTAGGTAATGTGTTAATTAAAAATGAATAAAAATATAATGGGACTTGAATCACCAAGTATGTAGTAGCTGAAATAATAGTGCTCAGCATCAAAGAAATCTCATTCTGAAAATACCTGTGGGCTTTTCTGTTCCTTTTTGGAAACTACATATCAAAATCTTTTGCTGCTTAGTTCTTTTGTCAACTTATTAACATCTGCTTCCTCATTTATAAACCTACAAGCCTGTTTGGAGGTTGGTGTAGGGAAAGAAAGAGAAAGAAAAAAACACCAAGCATGATGAACATTGACAAATGGAACCAAAAATATCCAATCTGGATTATGGTGCAGCACGTGGCTAGAACAACTGTTTGGTAGTTCTTTGAGATGAATAGAGATGGAATAACAGTTTAGTGGATAAAAAGAAAGGTGTGTACCATCCTTTCTGATAGTAATCTTTAAACACCAGTAGAGTAAGGGTCGTCAGAAAAAGTGGTCTAATTTACATTTTGTCATACACTAAACAGCACATAGCAAGATTTGCCTCCAAATTAAGGAGACCGCATTTTATCATCTCCTCCTTCTCCTGTTACTCCTGTAGCAGTACCTGCCTGGCACCAGCCAACACACCGTGGTTGATTGTAGGCTCAGTGTATCAGTGAGCAGTACAACTGCCTTATATGACGTGATGTGCCAAGTTGGCAAATGTGTTCAGTCTTCCCATCATGCTTCTGGCAAAGCCAAATATAGCTGTGACTCTGCCAAAACTATTGGTCTTCCACTTGCTCACCTATACAATATCAAGGAAAGGTCTATGAACACAGGTACACACACTGCCTTTGTTCTACTGGATTACATTTGGTTCTTTTCTCCCATAAATATATATACCGGACACCCCAGCAATACCTTTAATTGTTAAGATTCCATTAAAAGTCTCTCCTAGATGTCTATTTTACCATACAAATGTACTTTTCAGCACTTCTCTGTTTCTAGAGCAAGACTTGAATTGATTTTCATGTAACTAAGTTGAAAGTAATGGTGCTCAACATTTCTAACTGCAGTGTTTGCTTTCAAAGATTTTTTAAACTTTTTTTTTTCAAATCCATATTTACTTTACTCATTATGAATGTCATCTGGTCAAAGAGCTCCCTGTGTGCATGAAGAGGCATTTGGATTTATAGAAACATTTCATGCATGTTGCAAACTGTTTACAGAAAATAAAAACAAATACCAGAAAATTAGGAGAACAGGAGTCATAGTTCATCAGCAAAATGCTGTGATGAACTTAGTTCTACTGATGTACGGTATATGCCCAGGACTGTTCTGATAAATCAGTAATATTCACACTCTGTGGGAGTCTTTGAAAAACGGAGAGATGCTTGTTAAAGGATTCTCACTGTCTCTATTTGAAATGCATCAGAAGTTCGTGTCAGCTACTCAGCAGATCCTTATTTAGAGCAGACCTGCCAGCTTGGGCTTAGTGTGTCAGGGTGCATCAGTGTGTTCAGAAAAGTGATTTATTGTGGCAGCACAGATGTCTAATTATGTGCATAGCTTACAGTTTTTCAACAGAAAAGAGTCCAAACAAGTGAAAGGCTGAAATGAGATTTCCTTGTTACTAGCATTTGGTTATATGTTTCCCATTGTTTTTTCTTTAATTTACATTGTTTTCCACCCTTTTCTCCTCCTGTATAACCAATGCTAAAACATTACCTTAGAAAATCTTCCTCTGTTGGATATGTTTTTTAAAAGCATCTCCAAATCTGATTCCCACAAAACATCATACTAATTACTTTTTCTTACTTATGTTAGCTGTCAGTCATTTTCAATATCTACAGTGCGATTAGTTTCAGTCATTCATCTTAAAGGAGTACGATTATTAAATCAAATGATAAGAGCATAGAAAATACAAAGTTTAAATTGTATTTAAACTTTGGTTGTTTCCTCAATTATACAATTTTTAGTTTAACTCTAGTCTTTCCAGATTTTAAGAGAACCTCTATCTCATTCAGGCAGAAAGAATGGTACTGCATCAACAGACAGTTATTCTATTCTAAAGTTACTTCTATTGCTCAGCTTGTAACAAACAAGGTTTTTTACAGCCTGTCACTTGAACTCAGTTTTGAAGACAGAATTATTAGTCCCCGCATAGCCTCTTACACCAGTCCTCATTGCAGTCATTCTGTTTCACAAATATTAATTCATTTATCTTCACAGTAGTCCTGTAAGATAAGTGATTATTAATATGCACATTTTCCAGATGCAGGGAAAAAAACCATGAAATACAAAACTTTTCACTAACTTAATGTACCCAGTTTGAAATATTTAGGATTTCTATTCTCACTGTACAGAACATTTACAAAGCCCAATTCTCAGTGATTTTAGTTGCTGCTGTGAATGCTTAACAATTATGTAAATCAAGGTGGAAGATGTTAAGTTGGGCACATAGCTAGTGCCCAAACACACAATTAGTGTCTCTGTAAAGTTTGATTCAAGCAACTTGCCAGTGGGAACTCTCTCACACCAGCAGGACAGAAATGAATTCTCCGTATCAACAGTCAATCACCTTAACTCTCCCATCCCTTCCTGCTGTCCTTTTCCTCACTTAGTATTTAGTTTTGAGTAACAGAAACAAATGTGCAATATGTGGTGATTCCCATCTTCCTTGTTTTGTTTTCTCTTTGGTTGTTTGGGGTTTTTAAATTATTTTTTTTTTCTTTTACATTGGCATCCAGCAGTGTTTTCTTAAAGAAGGTTACCTTTGCATACTTGTAAGATAGCTGAAACCAAAGCTGGGAGAAATGTAGACCTGACCCAGACACTGCAGGGTTGAGCAGACTCTTAATACTCCTGCACTGCATGCCCAACCACCTATGCTCCTTGCTCTTGTGTTCTCTTTGGGAAAACCAAGGCGAAAACACAGGACATGTATCTGTAGCATATACTGCATGAGCCCAGTGCTCTTCAGACAGATCAGGTCAACTCATTCTCAGAGCAATTGCTGTGCACCTTAGATACAAGAATTTCAGGTCTTGCATGTTCAGAGCAGATTGGATTCAAACTACACGTACGTTGTGACATTCATCCAGGAGCTCACTCTGTCGGGAGCCTTAACCCCAGGGCAACCAACTGGAATGATCCTGTTTGAATTTCCAGCCATTCACCTGTTCTCAAATCTATTGCATCAGTCCATTCTTTCAGCTCCCAGGTTATCCTTGCCTGAAGTGAACATTGGGAGAAAAGAGTCATGAAAAGAAGAAATTGCACAGAATACTATGACATCAAGGCAGAATTCAATGGTTTTAGTTGGAGCTCCATTCAGATTTTAGAGGAAATCTTGTTAGCATTTATTACACTGCCATCAAAGAAAACCTATCTCATTGGAAAGTGATCATGGAGAAAATAACATTTTGTAGGGAAGATAAGAAACACAGATCAAATGTTACCATTTCAGAAACTCCCATCTAAATGTCCATCCAAATATTTAGACACATAGATGAAATGGATCTCATATTCAAACATGTAGGCCAAGCAGAAACACCACATGTATCCGAAGAGAAAGTTCATCAGTTCTAATTCATAGATAAATATTAACAACATAGCTAAATATGAAAATAGATTCCTATTTTTCATACCCAGTTTTGAAAAAAGACTAACTTACCAGAGAGCAATTAATGTTTTCTCTCTAGCATAAGAAATTATGTGGTTAGACAGACGTAGTTGATGAAAGAAAAATCATGAACATATGGTACTAAAGCTTCATAGTAAAATTCAGGAGTAATACATATATTAGTCTTTTATTGTACTCACACTGACTCCCATTTGAGACAATCCGTTCACACTATGCAGATGACTAGAGGAATCTGAGCTAATGAAAATTATCCAGTCGTGACAAAAGAGCAGGATAGTACTATGTAAATTTACACCTTCACCTATGTCCTTGTTAGAGATGTGAAGAGGACAGGCATTCAACTCTGCAACTGTGCAATGCATTTAAAGATTTTATGCCCTTCATTTAGCAGATATTTAGCTGAATTAAAAATAATTCATACTTAAAAATAAAATTAAAAAAAAAAGGATTATTTTTCTCTATTGGTTTTGTGGTGATCTAAATGTTCCGCTACTGTCTGCACTGTAATAGTGAAACAGAGATAGTGAGGCAGAAAGGGATCTCAGGACTTACCTATATGCAGGGATCAGGAGTCTTCCTGAGCTCTTGTGTCAGATTATATTTTCCTCTCCCCAGGAAATGAACAAGCTCATTGTGCCATTAACCATCAACTTCTGTGGCTGAAAAAGGGTAAACTTGTAGGGTGATCAACAGAAATTTGCTTCTGTTTCAGAGAACAATCGTCATTACACTAAGTTCAAAATTCAGCGGAGTGCAGAAACTACTGCCTCTCAAGGGTACCTCATCAAAAATCTCATTCTGTATGGTGCTTCACATGTGAGAACCTGTCATCTTGGTGCAAGTGCTGTAGGTCCCAGACGACTTTTTCTTCTAGCCTCTTGTCCTCTTCCAAACAGAGTAAAAGTATAGTTGTACCCAAGCAATTCACAGCATGTTTGCCAGATCTTTCCTTACCACTCAAAAGAGATAGATATCTCATAAGTGATTTAGATTATTTACTACAGAGCTGCAATTCTTAAAATAGGAAGGATATTTTATGAAACTTTCCTTCAACACAAGCCTGCTGATTATTATCTTTTCTCTAGTGGTACATCAAATAATTTTTAAAAATCTAAATTAAGTTAATTGCAAAATAAAATAAAAGTCATATATCTTAAAGAACTGTCAGAACAGGATTTTTCAAAGCAATTCATGATTTGCCCTTTTTTTTTTTTTTTCCTGCTTAAAAAGTAGTGTTCTGGTTTAAACAATCAGTGTGTGGGGTATTCAACCTCAACAAACAACCCAACAGGTTTCAACTGAATGTGGCTCCACAGAAATTATTGACCCATTTTCCCCCTCAGCATGCATTAACATCTCCCTGCATAGGCAGCTTGGGTTCACTCTACCTGTACTGAGAGCCACCTCCAAACCATGTAGTCACATTAGTATGGTGGAGTGTTCAAACGAATAAGCTCAGACTCCCAGGTGAATGCATTAGCTCAGAGTATCATTACCTTAACACAGCTGTATAGTGCTTGGTCACAGCCCATCAGGTCTGGGCACTTGAATTGCATCTGCTTGTATGTGTGTTTAAAGATATCCCGATTTACATCAAAGTTGTCTTTTTCAGACAGCACAGAGCATTTTTAAGTAGCTATGAAGAGTCTGAACGTGGATGGAAGCTGTGTTACCAGAACTGATACTCATTTCTACAGTACTTGAGAATTGTAAGTATAGTAGTGCTTACACAGGCCTAGAGATATCAAGAGGTACAAAGTGATCAGGATGAAAGGAACTGAAGATTGTCTCTAGATTTTATTAATGTCTAGGTATCGGGATTCACATAAATTTATTCAATAGACTGTGTTGGTAAGCTCAGTTAGAGGTTAGGATAGATAAGACTTTACGGCGTGAAGGTGGGATAGATAAAATTGCTTTCTAGAACACATAATCCTTCATTGATATTTCTGAAATTCTTTTTAACTGTCTTTGTCACTTTCTGTTACCCAATAATTTCAACCTTGCCCTTTATATGCTGATTGATTCTTGTACTAATAACTCTTTTTTCCATCTTTAACTACTTTTTCACCGTAGCTAAGAACTTTTCCATCAGTGTAATGTGCACTCCCATCATGCAGCCAAACACAAGTATATGACAGGATTGCCATTAAGCTAAACTGACTATATCCAGAAGTGTGAGTTTAGCAAGCATTCTGAAAATGACTGTCACAACTTTCTTTTTGGACACAAACATCTTACCTCATATAAGCATCTTAGAGAGTAAAATCAAACAGGTAAGGATGGCCTTTGATGTTAACCATTTGCTTCTACAGAACTCTTACTGTTAAGGGACCTTACTACAGACCTCACAAATGCCTTTATTACGAATTACCCTGCTGTTAATCAACTGACGAGCAAAGAAAAATGGATAATATATTAATCATAATTTCCAGTTGTGGTGGGTTGACCCTGGCTGGATGCCAGGTGCCCACCCAAACTTATCTCTCACTCCCCTCCTCAGCTGAGCAGAGAGAAAATACAATGAAGGGCTCATGGGTTGAGATAAGGACAGAGACTGATCCCTCAGGAGTTACCATCATGGGCAAAACAGACTCAGCTTGGGAAAATTAACTTAATTTATTAACAATCAAAATCAGAGTAGAATAATGATAAAATAAAAACTAAATCTTTAAATGCTTTTCCCCTAAACATCCGTTCTACCTGGGCTTAAGTTTACTCCCAATTTCTCTACCTCCTCCCCACAAGTGGCATAGGGGGACAGGGAATGGAGATAGAGGTCAGTTCATGGCACGTAGTCTCTGCCACTCCTTCCTGTTGAGGTCAGTTCACCACATGTAGTCTCTGCCACTCCTTCCTCCTCAGGGAAGGACCCATCACACTCTTCCCCTGCTCCAGTGCAGGGTCCCTTCCACAGAAGAAAATGCTCCATGAACTTCTCCAACATGAGTCCTTCACATGTGCTGTAGTTCTCAAACTGCTCCAGCGTGGGTCCCACAGAATGCAGTCCTTCAGGAATATACTGCTCCAGCATGGGTCCCCCAGGGCATCACAAGTCCTGTTAGCAAACCTGCTCTAGCATGGGTTCCTCTGTCATGGGGCCAAATTGTACTGGTGCAGGGGGTTATTCCTCCCCAGGTTCAGGATCCTACTTTGCCCTTGTTGAATTTCATCAGGTTCTTCTCTGCCCAACTCTTTAGCCTGTCCTGTCTCACTGGATGGCAGCACAGCCTTCTGATGTGTCAACCACCCCTTTCAGTTTTGTATCATCAGCAAAAAATCACCATCACTTGCAAATCGGATGAGCTCTTCATCCAGGTCATTGATGAAAATATTGAAAAGGCTGGACCCAGTACTGACCCTCCGGGGATCCCACTTGTTAGGGACCTCCAACTAGATTCTGTGCCACTGATCATGACCCTCTGAGCTCTGTCTCTCAGGCAATTTTCAACCCACCTCACTGTCCATTCATCTAATCCACACTTCCTAAGCTTACCTATGAGGATGCTGTGTGAGACTGTCAAAAGCCTCCCTGAAGTCAAAGTAGACAACATCCATCTACCTTCCCTTATCTATCCATCCAGTCATGCCATGGTAGAAGGCTGTCAGGTTAGTCAGACATGATTTCCCCTTGGTGAATCTATGTTGACTTCTTCTGATAGCTTTCTTCTCCTCCATATGCATTGACACAGTGCCCAGAATGAGCCATTCCATCATCTTTCCAGGGATGGAAGTGAGGCTAACTGCCCTGTAGTTTCCCAGGTCCTCCTTCTTGCCCTTTTGAAGACTGGGATGACATTGGCTTTCCTCCAGTCCTCAGGCACCTCATCTGTTCTCCAGGATCTCTCAAAGATGATGGAGAGTGGTCCAGCAATGATTTCAACCATCTCCCTTAGCACTCACAGGTGCATCCTATCAGTACCCATGGACTTGCAGATATCCAGTGCACTTAACTGTTCCCTAACTTGGTCTTCCTCAGCCAAGGGGAAGTCTTCTTCCACCCAGACTTTCTCTGTTTCCACCAAAGTGTGGGACTCCTGAGGGCTTCAGTAAAGACTGAAACAAAGAAGGAATTTAGCAATTCCATTTTCTCTGCATCCTCTGTCATCATGGCACCCATCTCATTCAACAGCAGACCCACATTTTCTCTTCTTTTCCTTTTGCCTCCAATATACTTGAAAAAACTTTTCTTGTTACCTTTGACATCCCTTGCCAATTTCAATTCCAAGGAGTTCTTGGCTTTCCTTGTCTCATCCCTGCATATTTAAACAGCATTCATTCTAACAGTATTATAGGTTATTGTTCTTGGGAGATGGGGGAGGAGACAGGGACGGGGATAGGGAGGATGACAGAATCTGTAATAACTGCCAAGTTTATAGTTTTATTAACATTCTTCAATTTTTTTTTTTCTCTTCCACAAAATGTGGGAAATTAAAATCTGTTATTCAAGCCCCTCGGTGAAGTTAGTGCACGACAAAAGCCCTACGGGTCCTTTCCACACTCCCTTATGCACTGATATAACAGTCAGTCACCAGGCTTCTGAAAAACTTTTCCATATGCAAAGAGAGATCACCATCACTCAGAATGTCATGTTTCTTTTCATTTCTGAAGATTTCAAGACACTTATGTCTGCTGTCAGTTAGTAAACCTGAAAACAACAAATGGGACTTCATGTTTGTAAAAAAGTCTGTAGGAGACCCACACACACACACCCCAAAAAAGTCTATTATGATCCTATTCTGGTAATTTTATGTCATCTTTTTATATTTTCAGCTGGATTGCAGAATTATTTTCCTGCAAAGTATTGATTTGTTCTCTTTCATGGCTTTTACCTGTTGCTTCCGAAACTGAACTAAGAAATAAAAATATAGAGGCTTATAGAAAAGCACTAAAATGATAAACTGTGGGTTTGTGCCAAGGAATAGATATTCACTGACTTTTTCACCCAAGAAAAATATAATGCTCTCTCTTTCATTTTATTACCAGACATTTCAAGCTTCATCACACAACCTGACTTGATGGTCTACATGAGAGGAGAATGAAAGTAAAGCAAAGAAACAAAAATGAATGAGTGGAAGGACCTCCAAGCCAGAGGTAGGATCACAGTCTGGGAAAGACACCCATAATTGTAGCAAAGGCAGCCACTTGCGGGTTGTAGTCTCAGGATGAACCTTCACATGTCTGCACATGTACCAGCTCACATGGCACTATGTTAGCCTGGGACGCTGTCATGGGTGGAGTGAGTAACCTCACTCATAAGAGAGAAGTAGTGAAATATATATTAATGTAAAACAGTGATTTAACAAAGTTGGTAGTGAATGTGACAGTGTTTTACAAGATATGATGGCAAGGTACACTTGGATATTTATTGCATAGAGGGTCAGACAAAGCTGTCAGGGAGACCCTTCCCTTGAGTCATGAGGTTCAGAATGGAGCCTCTTTCTTTCTAAACTCCTTCTCAGAGGAGTCCATGTGCCTCTGAATTCAGTCCTGGTCCCAGACTTGGCCAACAATTTATGTCTAAAGGATTATGTATGCTCAATCAATCCTTTATGTCACTTAGCTAGGATTTCAAATTTAGCATGCAATTATATACTTACTGATAATCCATTGTGGCAAGGAATCACTAAACCTCAAGCAGTAAAATTAAATGGGCATCCCTGCTCAAGGGGAGATCCTGGCATGCATCCCACTGCCATGCAGAAGACCTCAAAGGGCTCTTGGGCTGTCTACTATTTATACAGTAAGATAATTGACCTACAGTCATATTTACATAGTAACAAAATATCTAGGTCCCTATTCCAGACAGCATTTGGCTGTGTTGCCAGCCATCTCCCAAAGTTCAGCTGCAACCCACCGTAACTCCCACTGACAGTTACAAACTGAGCAGAAACCAGGGGCCAGGGGCCAGTGGGAAAGGAGAAGAGGGAGAACACCCCACCACAGACACTACTACTTGTTTGTCTACACTTCTCACCAGCTCACACTGTGCTTCAATCAGTACAGGATTCAGAAATCATAGAATCATAGAATGGTTTGTGTTGTTAGGGACCTTAAAGATCACCTAGTTCCAAACCCTCTGCCATGGACATGGACACCTTCTACTAGACCAGGTTGCTCAAATCTCTGCAGTTGCTTTGGCAATAGGCAAACCTAGCAATGGGGGTGAGCAGCCAGTGCTCTGCTTCAATGAACCATACCTCTCCTATGTAGCAGAGTGAAATGTAAATAAAAACTTGCTGCCAAAAGAAAGAAAAATAGAGCAGATGGGAATATTAACTAAAATCAGTGGATGTCATTGCCAAAGAAGGTGTTTACTCATTTATGCTGCATTTAATTTGTTCATGTGGAAAGTAGGGGATACTTATTTATTTTCTTTTGTGCTTCTGACTCTTAGCATACACCAATAAATATATAACTCATAAAATTGACAGTTTTAATGTGGAACATGCTGATAGAACACATTACATAGACACACAATTTCTATTCAATCACTGCATATCTCAAAAGCAACATCAGAAAAATCTATAATGAATACGTGTAAAATGTTTTTGAAAGCTTTTATTGTTGCTTTTTCCACCCACTGCACATATTTTATACACGCTAGCACATAATTAAAATAAGTAAAATAGAAAAATAAGCAAATAAGGAGCATGACAGACCATATTCACATTACACAACTCTTAATCAGTAAGTGTAGAATGTTTAGTCACCAGAAAGCTCTTATTTTTCTCAGGGACAGGACTACATGGCTATACTTTTTTTTTTTATTTCCCATTCAGAACGCCTGAGGGGCAAGTTTGTTTGGACCAGCAGCCCACCAGAGTCCTGGGTTTATACTACATACATACATATACGTCTTATGCTGTAGAAATCTCATAAAAGACATAATATACCACTTCTGGAGAATATGTTTCATGTTTTTGTCTATTGCCACCTGGATACAAGCTTCTGCCCCATCCTGTGGGTGCTGGGCAGACCACCAAATTTTCTGTTGTTCGGTCTAGCACATCAGGACACAGTTTTGCAAGCCAATAGAAGGAAGTAGGAAATATCTCCAAGAATAAAGGTAGCATGAATACAGCTATTGATAACAAGTTTATTACAAAGGAGAAAGTCCCCTGTTCTTTTCAGCCAGTAAATGACAAATCTTATAATGGCCTCCACTGTTGCTTGAGGTTTATGAACTCACTTTCTAGTTCATTGACCGCCCTGGAACATGAACTAGTGCCTGTAAAAGATCCAAGGCTGTAACTAGATATTTATGTGGTTAGCTCATGGCAAGCTGCTGCTGCTACATTGATATGAATATTTAGACCAGCTACTTTGGAAACTGAAATGACATTGTTGTCTTGATTGTCTCTTGAAAATGCTACCCTAGGCCCTTCATTTATCTGCTAATAACTGTTCCTGCTAACACACTCCAAAACATTAATTAAAATTTTTATAGAAGAGGTTGGGCAAACCTTTTTTTTTTTTTTTTTTTTTTTTTTTTAATTGACTAATCTATACCACAGTTTCATAAGATGGTGGGAATGGTGTATAGGTAGTGGGTGGGAGGGTTTTAAACTAAATCATAAAAGAAGGGATGGGCATAAGTATAAGATTATCCTAAACTGACTATAGTACATTCCTTGAATTTGCCATTCTGTTTGTAACTCTCTTGAATGTACTGCTTAAGTGACTGTTTGCTGCAGTGGGATGAATTGGAAAAGAATTGGCAGGGCACAGACACAGTTTCACAGCCTCATGCAGCTCTGCCTCACTCCACTGTCAAATGGCTTTATTTATGCTACTGAATTTTAAGTGTAAAATCTTTATGAAAACACAATAACTGGTGTCACATCCCTTAAACAACTGTTTTCATACACAAGCTTACTTTAGCTTATTGACTACTAATATTTTATATTAAAAGAATACAAAACAATTATTAAACAACCTGCACTTGGTAGAAGATAAACAGCTTCATTCAAGATACTTACCTAGAGTTCTAAATTATGTCAGCTTTTTGAATTATCTGTAAGCTCCTCCATATCTTTAGTCCCACTGCTACAGGTGCAGTATGTTAACTCAATAGCAAATAAATGGTATCTAGAAGCGCTGTGAAATAATTTATTTGTTTCTTCAGAGAAACAATTTGCAGGGAAGTATCAAATTATTTGTATGTTAGTTCTGCTCATGGTCAGTGTCAAGTGGTGGACTTGGCAGGGGTAGAAACTTGTTTGTTGACCACCCTTCTACACGTGGCCAGTGTCCCTGGCTAATCTACACAGCAGTCACACATCGGACTATGAAGAAAGGAACTGGAGAGCAATGAGTGAGGAGAGCAGGGGAAATCAGTTTTACCAATCACTTCTCAGGTTATGTTCTACACTGAACCTTCTCTGAAAATCCCATTGTAGGAGAGTTCTAGGAAAAGCAACGATGACAGGAAAATTCTGGCAGCATGTAGATCCCAGGCACACAATGGTTTCATGAGTGATTTGATTGAATACTAGTCTCAGATTGTAACTAGTATCAGGGAAGAGACACTACACTAATACAAAAAGAGCTGGTCAGGAACTTTTAGATGAGTCACTGAAAAGAAAAATTTCTGTTCATCAGAAGAAAATGCCTGTAACAGATAACCAATGAAAACAGTAACAACAAAGGGTCCAGAGGAATGGAATTTCTGTTTAGAAATATAGAAGGAGGCACCACAGAAGTGCTAATAATTGTTTAGACAAGGACGAGAGCCCAAACCAAGTCTTCATTGTGCAAAATCTGGACTCCTTCAGTTTTAGCTTCTATTCTGAGAACAGAAAAATGGATCATATTTCTGGTTTTGACCATAAATTCCACCCTGGTTTGGGGACAATTTCTCAATGAAAGCATTTGAAAAAAATTGTCAAGGGGATTTTATAACAGGGTAAGATCAAAGACCTAAACAAAGTTGACCCATTCAGTCTTAAGAACTGTCTTAGAGAGAAGAAATTATATTTTGCTTCAAAAAAAGAACAGAGAGGCTCTAAAGCCTTGCTATTCCTCACTAAATGAGAGTCTCACATTCTGGTCAGTTTTATCAAAGAAATGACAAGAAATGAACAGTTGAGAAAGTTTCATAAGAACTTCCCTTTAACTATGCCTACCTTATTTTTGTTTCTTCTATACACATAGAGAAGAACACAAGACACTCATAAAAGAGTTTAATTGCTCTGGTTTAGACATGCAATGCAACCAGTCCACAATGACCTCTCTATTTAATATGGCTTAGGTTTTATCTAACCATTAGAAATCTACCCTGCAAAAAACAAGGTTCAGGGCAATAACTCCTGATTCATACATTTCAGTTCACTTATTTATTCTCTAATGAATTTTATTTCTTGTCTGGAAAGACAGAACAGGATATACAATATCAAGCAATGCACGTGAAGTCATTTTAGAGACAGCCTAACTGTAATAAATAACACAATACCCAAACCTTAATTCCCAGTTGAAAAGCTAATTCAATCTTGTAGCAGGTTCAGCAGATTGAAATCTCTACCTGTTCTGAATTATTCTACACACACTTCTATGGGAGATACAATGATATTCTCTGTTCAAGATGATTCATATGACACTTCTTGGAAAAAGAATTGCTGCTACCACTGAATGCTGCTTACTAGTTTTCACATTGGCTTAGCTACTGACTATAACAATTTAAAAAATTTCTAATAAAAAAAAAAACCACACAGATTTTATATATTTCAATGGTACCTATCTATTAAATTTAGTAACTGTGAGGTTCATCTATTTTTCAGATACATTACCAGGAACTGAAGGAATTAATCAGATGATTATTTAAATTTGGCTATATTAATAAAGTGCACTGATGTACGGTCCAGGATGTCAGCTAAAACTCTTGGAAGGAGCATGATCAAATGTGTGGTGATGTCAGGCTGTTCTACTTAAACTACAAAATAATTTGTGCTTTTCATTCTTCATATGTTTGAGGGAGTTTCTTACTTACAGAACTGAAGGAATAGCATTATTGTTTTGAGAAGTGCATGCAGGCTCTCCACAAATGTTCTTTAAGCCCATGTGCTGCAACTCTTGCAGCACATGTAACTTGTTCAGTTACATTGACCATCACATATCTGGAACTAGATGTGGAATTAGAGAAAAAAAATACTAGAAAAGTATTGTTATTCTTTGCCCAGGAAGTAACTTTGGAATTTTTTTATTATTAGGAAATTGGTCAAATGGAAGAGCCATCTCTAGTTCTTTTTACTGAACAGACATCAATTAAATTTTAGATTATATCCTAACAAAGGAGACCTTTTTTTGACTTACCCCCACGAAGTCAGAATGCCAGTTGTTCTGATTGTCTCTGAAGGCTGGGAGTGGTAGAGCATGTGACTAAGTTACCTGAAGAGCTACAGTACCTGAGCCTTGGAAAGGTTGGAAAAAATACCCTTTATGGAAAATGAATGCAATGGGAAAACAAAAGGTGAACATACGTGACAATAGATTGAATCTGCAAGTGGATAGGTTCAGAAAAAGTGCCAATAAATAGAAGTATTCCTTTACAGAAAGACTGAAGCAAAAAAAAAATAAAAATAATTAAATTAATAGAAAAGCAGATGATGGAACTAGAAAGCACAACAGACAGAGATGGGTTATGCATGCTGACTTTAGATCAAAATGCCTTAAGCTATCCCAGCATAATTTAGAATGTATTGGATAAAATGTACTCTGCTTCCAGCTGCTGAAAAATATTCATACGCTGTGTGAAATAGAACATTCAGAAATAACGTTTTCCTATAGTAGTTCTACCAGGAAGTGAAAATCCCTTTCAAAAGAAATAGCAAAATCTTGCTAGAAAGTGTGTGGTGTCAAGAAAAGTTGCAAGCTTTCTCTGCTGGTGACTACAAAATGTACCCTATTAAAGTGTGGATTTCATTAGTAATTAAGGCTTCATCTTATGTTCCCTGCACAGCACTTAGTACATTTCAGAAATAAGTTTTTAAAGATTTTGGCATATTTTTTTTCATTATATCTCAATTCAGTAAGTATTAAAGCACTTGTTTCTATAAAAAATAAGAACTGTGCTTAGTTTTACTGGTTTCTGTTTCACTGGATACAGTCAGAAGCCTCAGAGAATTGCTTGCTGACAAGCTTAGTGTCATATAGCTCCTGCAATATTCTAGGATGTGTGACAAGGATGACTGAGGGTTGCTACCCTGAAGACACTCTCATCCTTCTGGAAGTAACTTTGGAATAGTAGCATGGTTTCCACCTAGGAAAGGCCAAAATACCCAAGGTACTTCCAATATATATATTTCTATATATATATATAGAACTGATTACCTCTGAAAGACATTTGCTTACTGAAGAACAGGAGTATTTGATTCTCCAAGATTAAGCAAGTAAAACTAATGTGTTGTCATTACCAGGAGCTAGAGTGGGCTCTGTGAGAAAAAAAAATAAAATCACTGGAGCTAGAACAGAAAAAGGCACCTAGAATTCCTGAAGACATTTTTCAGACCTTAAAGTAAGCTCAGAAGTTTTGAGCATTCTGAGGGAGGTAATTATTTCTCCATATTTGACATTTTTTTCCCAAATAAAGGATTACCATTTTAAAAAAGTCATCTTTAGAAAGTGCATTAATTGCTTCAAAAACAGGACTTGTTTTAAACAATTAATTAAAGTACACATAATACTTATGGTCTGGACTTCAGTTACTGGAGTGGTTAAAGACTCTAGAATTGATCTTTGGCCACAAGGGGCTGGCTCCTTGACAGGGTACCAGAAAGGTGAGGGGTGAAGGCTGAAGCTGCCTGAAGCAGAGGTGGTGGATGCAGCCTGAGCAACCCAGCAGAGCTCAAGGGAGCATAGGCCAAACCCAGTTGCATGGTGACCATTCTCAATGGTAGACTCATGTAACTCACACATATAAGCTGGAACTCACACATATAAGCTATTAAAAGACTAATTACTTTGGACACAAGTCTTACTTGGTTACTATACTCTATTGAGGAATTCTGTTGATGATTTAAAATTATGTGTTAATAACCCTTAGAAAAAACCCAAACCTTTCAATGTATCTCTCCAATCGACTATTCAGAAATGTAGGCATATAAATCATATTTTGTACTTGGAATTTATGAGTTTTAATTCATGGAATCCAGATTATTTCACATTTTTAGGGATAAAAACATATTTTTTTTAACAATTACCACATTTACTGCAGAGGTAAATTTTTTTTATTGGGGGGTTGTAATCATAGAATCATAGAATGGTTAGAGTTGGAAGGTTCATCAAAAAAGATCATCAAATTCCAATCCCCTGCCATAGGCAGGGACACCTCTCACCAGACCAGGTTGCTCAAAGCTCCATCCAGCCCAGCCTTGAACACTTTCAGGGATGGGACATCCACAACTTCTCTGGGCAACCTGTTCCAGTGCCTTACCATACTCACAGGAAAGAATTTCTTCCTGGTATTTAACCTGGTATTTTAATCTCCACTCTTCCAATTTAAAACCATTATACCTTGTC
>VZRU01017571.1:30981-46368 GCA_013398155.1 Pedionomus torquatus | reverse complement strand
TCCCTCTGTAGGGCTTTCCTACCCTCAAGCAGAGCAACACTCCCACCTAGTTTGGTGTCACCTGCAAATTTACTGAGAGTGTGCTCCATCCCCTTATCTAGATCATCGATAAAGATGGGATAGCATGGCAGCATTTTAAATTTTCCAAAGCTCCTCCCCACCTTTAGTTAAAAAAAATAATCCATAAAATGTATATTTAAACAACACAAAATGTTATTATCAGCCATTGCTCTTCCCTCAGCCAAGGTAATGCTGCAAGCCTGGCACTATTGGTTGTACTGGTGAAACTGGATCTCCTTGTAGCATTGATTCTGCTGTACTTTGGTCAGGGCTTGCAAGTTTTGTATTGATCTGCCAGAGAAACTCCTGAGAAGTGGGGCGAGTGAGATGCGTTGTCTGTGTCGTTTGGGAACTAATAGGAGCTCTAATTCTTTGCCAGCAGCCTGTTGCATTGATTCATTATGAGAGAAGTTGGCTTTAATTAGAGCCGAGTTCTCCAGTATTTGTAGAGACTGCTTTGACCCCGGTCCACAGCAAGTTCATAAAGGCAGACTCTCAGGCTGAGTTGTTCACTTATTATGTAGTCTCCTGAAAAAGAAGCCATTAAAATAATTGGACTAAAATTTTTGTATGTGCTGAACCTGAAGCAGTCTTTTCTAAAATAAAACCTGATGGGATCTATAAAATGTCTTCAGAAATACACATCTAGACCTCCATTGGCATTGTGCTTTAAATTAGGTATTCCGTACCCTGCTGTTTTCCTGGGTGCTAGAGATTTAGACTTGATGTATGCAGCTCCAAGGACAGATGTAGAATCCCTTGGCTGGTCTGAAAGAGCCTGGAATCAGGAATTCCATCTCCCAGCCTAAAAACTCCAGCATGAGAAAGGTTTTCCCCAGAAGCCTAAAAGAGACATCACTCAACCAACCTCAAAATAATTTTATCAGTTTTCCTTTTTTATTTCTTTATTCTTGGTGGAGGAGGACCTGGCTAGATTTTTGCTTTTAGACTGCATTTCATGAAAACCACCCCAGTATTGAAGATAACATTTGTGTATGCTAATACATGTGCAACAGAAGTTTTTTTTCTATGTGAAGTAATAGAGGTAGCGACACTAGATATATGACTAAAAGTAAGCTAAAGCAGATTTCCCGTGCCATATCCTCCAAATGAAACATGAAAAGAACACTCTTACTAAATTATCAAAACAATTCTCAATTATTTATTCAGTACTGCCTGAAACAATCAGGAAAAGTGACTCAGTGAAAAATGACTGTGTCATTTCATAGAATGTAATCCATGTCCTATAAAATTATACTATTACAGCAGTACAAACAAAACCAGAAGTCCAATAAATTGCAGCTGGAAATTCTGGCCACCTCCTACACAGATGTGCAAATGATTACAATGTGGGGGCAGGAATCAAAAAAAAAAAAGGGGGGGCCTTCATTAAAAAAAGGGCTCTTAATAGCCAGGTCCCCGCCAAGTACAAGCCTCTAGCAGTCACACTCTTCCAACAACCCCCAAGGAGCCATTGCAGCATCTGCAACACTAAGGAGCCAAAGTTCCCTCACTCCACAACACTCACAAGAAATGCCGCCCCAGCAGCTCAAGAATATATAGGACTGCTGCAGGCTAGGACTGGGGCAGGCTGTGTTGTTAGAGCAGGATGATCTAAGATCTTCACATCCTGGACCTGTACTTCCATCCAGGTCCTGAAATGAGTGGTCCTTATGTCAGAGTGAAAAGTGTAAGGTTTTTTGTGTTTTGGTTTTTTTTTTCACTAATTTGAAAATTATGCACTAGCCTATTTTGGTTTCAGGTACAACATTGACCTAATGATGCAATAAATAAGGTGGCCTACTTCACTGCTTGGCACAGCCTTAGGACAACGTAGGATCTGAATGCTTCCGCTTAGGCTAACTGTTAGAACAGTTCTGAAGTGATTTAGTTTTTTGTTTGGGCATAAAAGCCTGTGGGAGATGTATAACATGTTGTTCTGGCTATGCACATTAGAAGCTTTTCCTATTGCGCTTGGTTTCTTTCATAAAGTAGAGATGTGATAAATCTGTAGTAGGAGAGTGTGGACTGGTCTAGTTCGAAAACTGGTATCATTTGCTTAGTTACATTTAAACTTTTTTTTTTCCTGAAAGAATCATGGCAGATTCAATATAAAGCAATGAAAAATGTCAAATTACTAAAATTTTATAGGATTTGTCTAACTGTACAAAAACTAGCTGGGCTGCGCAGCAGATTTCTCACGTGCACAGGCATTGACAGGATTGTTCCTTTAATTTTTGTGGGCTCACTGAAACACGCAGGGCCAGCACAATCTTCAAGACCAGCTTCACCTCTGCTATGTCATCTTGTAAACAAGTGACAATAGCTTGAGAGCTTGTACCTCCTTAGCTGACTTTTTTTTGGCCTTCATCATAATGGCTTCACTAATATTGTTTTCTCCCCCTGTATTTGCTGGGCCTCTCTATGGGTTCTTGGGCTTAGTGTGTAGGGTTCTACCATCCCCAACAGCCCCCACTCAGCCAAGTGGCCACTTTGGCCTGGGTTGTCCATGCCATCTGTGGAAGAAGCTTTTTCCTTTTGTTGTAGCAGCACAACCCTTTGTCTGGAGGTCCCTTTCCCAGGATCGGCTGGTGGGAGGTGGTCTGGCTGGAGAGGATGAGTAGCTATCTCCTCTGTCTCCACCCTTGAAAGCCAAACAGGAAAATCAATTACCTGGACCTGCACTATTGTTTCCATGCGGGTCTTCCCACAGCAAGCCATGGTCATGCTGGTGGAGGTGCAGCAGAGCACCTCACTGCATGGTGGAGGAGCTGAGGTTACTGCATGAGCCCAGGGTACCTACATTGGTGGATGACCTTGGCTCTTTGGGAAGGTGTTTTGTAAATCACTGATGCTAGTTAGTGTTCTGGTCTCAGTGTGGTGTTGTATAACAAAGGTGGAGATCAGTTAGACTACAGTTTATCTCAGGAAGGTTCCAGAACAAGTTACACTGAGTGATTGGCAAGTACTTAGAAGATAACGAAATCAGTAACTAACCAAGAGCTAGTGTGTGATAAAGCCATTAGATTTTCTACTTTTGGAGGGCTAGGTTGCCCAGCGAAGGAAAACATGAGATGTATCTTGATTTGATATAACTTGACATTGAAAAGGTTTTGAGACTGTTCCACAGAGCTGTTTTAGACATAAGCTAAGGAAACACTGCCTAGATGTAATCTCCATGAGGTGGGTGTGCAACACGTTGTTAAATTGCTTTCAAAAATATTTATTGGTATTTTTCTGTTGAATTATAAGGGCATCTCAAACAGGATCTTGCAGTCAGCTGTCCTTGGCCCAGTTCTACTCAATACTTCATTTTTGATTTGAATGTAGGATTTACAGATTACCCCTGCAAATTTTTTAACTATTATCAAGCCGGAAAAGTTGCAAGCACTTGCAAAGACAGGACTAGGAGTCAAAATGGTCTTCACAAAATCAAGCAAAGAAGTAATACAGATTTCTGTCAAGTTTTCATATAACCCTGGCACACAAAGAAAGCATTACTGAAATCCAGGTAAAATTCCAAAGTGCTTGAGAGGTTAATCACTGTCAAGTAATTTATGCCCAATGCTAAGTTTTTGTAAGGATTTTAAAGAAAGATGTTTGAGAAAATGCTTTGGAGAAATGCTGAAGCTGCCACATAGAAACATACCATTTCAGATTTTCACCAAAATAATGGGAGTTTGGGGGCTGTCAGACTTGGAAGACTGTGGCCTGAGAGAGCAGAGGGTTTGGGAGGTTATGATTGTGCCCTATACCCACGCTGCTGAGTGGAAAGCAAATTAGGAGGAAGAGAATTACTGAAACACAGTATGCCTGTGCTTGAAAACCAAGATGGAAAATCGGGAATAAAAGAGGAAACTATCTTCATTGTAATCCCATTGTCCATGCTGACCTCAGAGACAAAAGAAAAAGATAGCAGCAGTGAAATAATTAGCTATTTCAAATTCATTATGTTTTAATAATTCAAACACTGTTAATAATGCAGGTACAAGAATATTTCAAATATATTTTTGTCACAGTCCTTCTGTAATGTTCTGTTCCTTATTGAAGCAAAGAAGCTTATACTTTTCACCACTCTACAATGTAAAGAGAAGGGCAACATAGCTCTAAAATACGTAACTGCCTTTTGTAACAGCTTTAATGAGCTTTTTCATATTGCTCTCAAGAGGGCAGCTTTCCCTGCATTTCTAAATATGCTCTCTAGGCAAACTCAAGCAGCATGTTCCTGATGAAATTCTGTTATTTTTAGGAAGAAACAAAGCAAGATATATCATTTCCCCTCCTACACCTTTGCTGATGCTTTAATATAAAGACCTGTGTTCGGAATTACAGCATCCTAGATTGCACACCAAATAGTCACTGCGACTGCAAGTGGGTGCTATTGTAAAGGGAAAAGAAAAGAAACAATGCCATACAAATGTCACTTTGGAGTTCTTTTTAGGTCTGATTACCACCCCGGGAAAACAGCGCCGACTTGTTTGCCACAAAAGGGATTAAATTGCCTCGCCTGACACCTTGGAAATGGATAGCCAGGTGAAAAACATGTTAGAATAAACAGGGTACTTGGGGTAATAACTAAGGAAGGAAATGTCACAAACCAACTTGTCGTGTGTATTTGGCACCTTTTTGAACTTTCATGCAATCTTATATGCTGTTTCACTTCGGAGGAGAAATTGATAATAGAAACAGGAATGACTTTGATTTCTTCATCAGTTTGTACACCATGTTCTGTTTCCCTGAAGACAGTGGGAGGCAAACAAGAAGGCGTAATTTCATTGCCCACAACTCAGTCTTTTTCAGCCAGTATTTGGTCTTTAGGTTTTTCTTGGGATTTTTTCCTAGAGTGTCCCTGGTTTCATTGTTGCCACCTCGGTCAAATTCTCTGGTCTTTCTGCCTGTCTTCCCCAGATATAAATGCTTCTGAGCAAAGCACCCAAGCAATTTGTAGTGGATTTATAACGTGCTGAGTTCATCATCATACACTCCTCAGCAGTGGAAGTCTTCATGTTGCATTAACAGGAGCTTACCTTCTGGCTCCATGCTGGAGTGGAGCACTGCTGCAGGTGTGACTCAGAATAAAATATTTGGGCTGCTGAATTATCAGCATCTTCTTCTGCTGTGGTCTAATGAAAGTACAGCCTATGGTGACCCGGTAGAATCCTGAGCTGGAAAATATTTACCTTGTCTCTTCATTCAGCAAAAGCAAGTTCTCCCTAATGCATTTTTTTTTCCTGCCACCTGCATGTGGCACATTGCTAGCTTGCCAGTTTGTCTGGTGTGCTTTGCTGAAACCAGCTCTGTATTTGTCTGCATCAGTTCAGCTTTGTATTTGTCACACACATTTTGAAGTAAGTTCTGGCAGACATACTCATTATCAAATCACAATAAAAATAACTAGTGCTGTTAACTAGCCTCTTTCAGAGCAAGTATGTATTTTAGAAGAATTAAAATATACCTGTCCTCTCATTGCATTTTAGGTGCATTTCAACATCTGTTTTGTTGCTGGTTTTAGAAAATCATCGAGCTGTACAAGGAAAAGTGTTCCCTTGTGTGGCACCTAAAGCAGTTAAGGACACGAGTTTAGCAGAAGTCAAAGAGAAGACAGACACTCATGTGACTGACAAGGGTACTGAGAGTTAAATTTCACATAGACCAACAGAAAATCTGTTCAGCACACTCTCTGCACTTGAGAGGCAAAGTCAATCTCTGACTATTAGTCATTAAAAAGAAATATCCTTCAGTGCAAGTATGAAGCACCTTGTTCTGGCAGCATCTGGAGCAGTGATCCCAGTCTAGAGGGATCCCTTGAGCAGGTTGATCCAGGCAGAGGATAAACATTTTGTTTTGAATCAGGGAACAGCAAGTGAAGTAGACATAGGGAAAAAGGTGAGTGTTTTTTTTCAGGGGCCTCTGCTGGCACAATGTAGATGGATCCATTTAGGCATGCTGGGCCTGCTTCACTGTTACACAACCCATTCAGCTTGAGGAAGGTATTCTTTTTGACTCCATAGAAACTCAGAGGCTGAAGGAACAGTAACCCCGAGCTTGAAGAGATGAGACATAATTCCATCAGACCTCGTATGGATACCAATCATTCATATGGATAGCATAACTGAATCCCTTCCATGTGGAGCAGAAGTTGCAATTAAGTGAGAATACAGGCCCAGTATATAGAGAGTAAATGTATATATATAGGTACAAGTACTTTTAAAACTCATTTGGGAGAACATACTCAAGAAGTGTCCTTTACTCTGCTTAAGTTAGGTTCTCCATCCACTCTCCTTTCCAAATACTGCAGAACATCTGGCATCACCTAACAGTGCTCCTTTATTTAATGGTAACTTCTGGCTGATGGATTTTACTTTTTTTAAAGTGCAGTATGGAGCACAAAAGCAACACTGGTCAGCAGTGAGATCTGTCTGATAACTAGCAGAACCTCAGGGGAAGAGACAGTAAGGTGACAAGCTGAAGTTATACTTCTCTGTAGTGGATCTTGTCAAGTGTCTCCTCTTGTTTCTAATTTATGTCTACTCAGATTTCTGTCTCATAAATCAAGTTACAAAACACCTTTAAAGAGTCAGTCAAGTTTATCTGGCTAAATGTACAGCGCATAATGTACAGTGCATGACTTCACATTAGTGGTTGTTCATCAGCTTCAGATTTTGAAAGACTTCTTTTTCTTTCCCAGTATCTATTTGATCACTTTCCTATGAGTGGCATTTGACATTTCAGTGATAATAACCTGGTTCTCACTTGCCCAATTTTCATTTTACCTGGGAGAGAGGGACTAAGACAAATGATAATAAATATCTCAAATGCACTCTTCTATTCCATTGTTGAAGTCTTTATGTATTTTTACTCGTACTACTGAAAACAAACTGACATACAAAGAATCTTCCCTCTCCTTACCATAAGCCTGACCACATGTTTTATGCCCAGAGATGAAGTCCTGGCCCCACTGAAGTGGAAGTTTTGATTTTGGCTTCACCATGAGTGGGATGTGAGCTCAGATCCTCAGACCGGGATATATTGTCTTTCCTTGTTTTTCCTTCATTGAATTATCTGTTAGCAGATTTTAAGGCAAAACGGAAAAAGAGCTATGTTTATACCTCCCACTAAGGTTAAATTACCTTTCTTTTTACTGTACGTAAGATTACAAGAGAGAAATCGGCAGAACACTCAAGAGGAAAAGTCATGGACAGAAGGTAAGAGAATAAGGTCCTGAGATAAGGAGCAGGGTAAAATGTTTTCTAGATCTATTATATGTAGTCATTAAGGCATGATAAAAGTCTGGTATTTCATTTCAGCAAGGATTATGAAGACTGGCCTTTTTACATAGATTCATAGCACTGATGCCGGAGGGGTTACAAGGTTTGATTTGTGTGATACAATCCCTTGAATTACTCTCATTTACCCTTTTGTTGAGCTCAGTAACTTGCGTTTGATTGTTGTCATCCAGAAAGACATCCAGTCCTGATGTGATGACCTCCAGAGAGAGAAAAAACCCTTGATAGCCTTGGCAGCTTAATCACATTGGCTGTTGCAACAGATAGCTGTTTTTATTTGAAACTGCCTGTTCTCAGTTTCCAACCCTCGTTTCTTACTTCTGCCAGGCTAAAAGGCCTCTTGTTTTACTCGGTGTCTTATCCTTTATGACTCAAAATGTGTGGTGGCTTTTTACATTGCAATAGAAGGTTGAAGCACTTTTGCTGGCGTTAGCCATCCTCCTCGAGTGGAAGAACATGTTGTTGCTGCACCTGCCATGGTATGGCTGGGACAGTTACAAAAGGAGATCCAAAACTGGCTTTCCTTTGTATCCAGAGATTCAGTTTTGCCTCTTGATGGAAAAACCTGTCCAAATACAAATCTTGCCTCTAGCCAGATACCATGGTGGCTTCAGAACATTCAAAGATGTTCATAGGTTTTCAAAGCCAGAACATTTTATAACCAAGCTTTGTAATTGTCTAGTCCAGGTGTGGGAAACCTGTAGCCCATAAAATGGGGTTTGACGCTGGGACTTTATTTCACAGAGTGCATATAGAATCATAGAATGGTTAGAGTTAGAAGGGACCTTAAAGATCATCAAGTTCCAACCCTGTTGCTGTGGGCAGGGACACCTCCTACCAGACCAGGTTGCTCAAAGCCCCATCCAGCCTGGCCTAATAAAAATTTTCTATTCCTATCGGATACAAATTTTCTATTCCTTGTTATTGTCAGATAATAGTGAGGATTATAGAAGCCTGATACAATAAAATTCGCTCAGTGGTCTTTTTTGCCCTTATTTGCCGTATTTCCTGTACTCAATTTAGCCTGGTAGCAAAGGCCGTGCTCTGAGGTAAGGTTTCGTTGGAGGTCTTCTCTGTTTCCATAGGAATAGCGATGCTTTTCAATGCACTTGTTTGTGATATTTAAAGAGAAAAGGAGAGAGGTTATTTCAGTTTGCCTGACAGAATTCACTTATGTGAGCAATATGTTATATTAAATCATGAACACCCACTCCAGGGATTGTAAATGGCTGTCCAGGTCCGTAGCCTTTCTTCCAGAAGAACACTTACCCAGTTTTTTTATAAAATAGAGGAAAATCTCATTTCTGCACTTTCCAAAGTCATAGCCCTAGTCCCTTTAGTAGCCATTTGCTTTCCTCAAGTCATTTCCAATTTTGGGAGACTGTAAAAAGCCAACAGAATGGCATGTTTTGTTTCTGAGAGCAAATACTTGACGGTTCGGAGGAAGATGTGGGGCAGTTTCGGATCACTCTGCTGCAGCCCCCCTTGCGTCTGTACAAACCAGTACATGGTGGGCTCTGAGACCTTGGCTTCCAGTAAAAGAACATAGAGGACTAACCACAGCCCAGCTTGTGTGTGTACGTGCGCCCATGAGAGGGTAAGAAGGGGAAGCGATACAGAAGTAATGGCTGTCTAAGAGCGAGGAGAGAGCGCAGAAGAGTCTGAGACTTATGGCTTTTTTTACCAGCATGTCAATTAGACCTGACTCTGAGTAGATTTAATTGTACTCTGAAGGCAGCCAGCCTGCCAATAGTTCTGTGCTGGTTTAAATAGTCATAAAAATGCTAGAAGCCATTAGACATCTTGTTTCTGAGGCTCCCATTGCCAGCTGTTTAGCTGTGCTCATGGTGGCACCACCAGGCATATAATATATATTTACTTTTGGTCGTGTCAGGGAATGGCATAAATCATTCAAGCTCATCCAAGTCCAAGAAGCCCTCTGAAGATTTCCATGACTGGGCAGGCAGTTTGATACATACAAAGCTGCCTCTCTCCGTAGCAGGAGCAGTAGGAAAACTAAAGGGGAAAATCGTGTGTTTATTTTTCAAACCGGTCACGTACACACCTCTTTCTAGATAGGAGTTCAGGACAAGCCAGGATTCAAAAGCAAGTTAGAGTTTACTGAAGTAATAGAGTATTTAGAGGTGCTTTTCTTGTCCTTGCTGTTATCTCCCACACAGCACCCTTCTTCATGATATGCTGAAACCTCTTTCTTGACCTCTCCCCGCATCCCTGCTTTCCTCTCCCACTGCCTCTGTGCCTCCTCTTCCTCAGCCCTGCCACCCTCTCTGCGCTATTCTCAACACATGCCCAACCCCTTCCTGCTCCCTCTGACAACCCATCTGTGCTGCGAAACTCCCCACCCACAGGGACCATGCGTTGCTGTCTGGATCCCACTCTCTCTCTCCTTGTTTTCTATCAGTTTAAATCTGTTGACTTCAGTGGTGCTGCTTCTCCCCTTGCAGCTTTTGTCAAGAGTCAACCTCTGCATCTGGCTGGGCTGTTCAAGGATAAAGTCTTCCTGGGTAACAAAATGCTTCTATTGTTTGCTCAGTGAAATTAAGCATCCTCTGCGTTTACGGTGGTATGTTAACAATATTTCTAGGTTGAAAAGTAGCTTTTTCCCAGGAAAAGAGCATACTTGTTACTGGCTTGCCCTCAAACTCTGCTGCCTCTGTGAGGTGGGGAAAAGACATTTGGAAAAACCTTCCCCCCGATGAGGCCCTGGTGAGGAGTACTGTGTCCAGTTCTGGGCTCCCCGGTTCAAGAAGGACAGGGATCTGCTGGAGAGGGTACAGCAGAGAACCACAAACATGATCAGAGGCCTGGAGCATCTGTCTTATGAGGAAAGGCTGAGACACTTGGGTCTTTTTAGTCTGGAGAAGAGGAGGCTGAGGGGGGATCTGCTCAACATCTATAAATATTTAAAGGGTGGGTGTCTAGAGGAAGGAGCCAGTCTTTTTCAGTGGTACCCAGTGGCAGAACAAGAGGAAATGGGCACAAACTGGAACATAAGAAATTTCATTTAAACATCCAGAGCAACTTCTTTGCTCAAGGATATGGCTTCGTGTTGGGTGGTGTGGTGTGGTGTTTATGGTTGTTGGTTTGTTGTTTTTTTTCCCCCCATTGGTTGGACTAGATGATCTTAAAAGGTCCCTTCCAACCTAGGTGATTCTGTGATTCTTCTTTCCTTTGAGGGTGGCAGAGCACTGGAACAGGCTACCCAGAGAGATGATGGAGTCTCCATCTCTGGAGACATTTGAAAACGAACCTGGATAAGTTCCTGTGCAACCTGCTCTAGGTGGACCTGCTTTGGCAGGGGGGTTGGACCGGTTGATCTCTAGAGGTCCCTTCCAACCCTGTATCACTCTGGCTCTGTGATGCTGGCAAGTACTGCTGAGGCTTGTGGGAGGCTTCTGCTAGAGGTCAGTCCTACCATATACTGAAACCTCAGCCCTAATCCAGGGAAACCTATCCCATCCATATGGTTCAGCACTTCCTTAAAATGCTTTCCCTTTTGCCTAGCAATTTTCAAGAACATGCCAGAGGAGAGATGGGTTTCATATACCTCAGACCTGAAAAATGTGCATCTAACAACATTGTATTTACAGAGGTGTTACTCATCAAGAATTTTGGTGTGGTTTATAAAGCAGCCTTTTTTGCAGAAAGTGGCAATCTTCATTACTGGCTGAAAAATTGGGGTTTGTCTGTAGGAGAGACCAGATATTTTGTCACCATTCCGATGCCTTCAGAGTGTCCCTCCCTCCCTGTGAAACCACCCCACCACTGGTGGAGAGAAGTGTATTTTCCAGAAGGAAACATCTTTTTGAGGGCCATAGGTCCCCTGTACTCACCACGGTTGTTGCCCTGGGACTTGGCAGATACTTAAAAGAACTGCACGAAGCTGTATATTTAGAGTGTTGGCGTTGACTACGCAAACCCACAGCATCTAAAAACAAGTACAGCTTCTCCCAGAGACACCTGCATGATGGTTTCAGTGTGGGAAGAAACAGACACAGTGAAAGGGAAGTGAAGCATTTTGCCCGAAATGGCGTCTTATGGAGTCAGCTTTTTGCAGTGACAAATCTGCACTGAGCCGAGCCAGATTTCACATCTCTCTAAATATGTTCTTAGGCGTCTTTGTCATGATTGGAAACACCACAGCCAGAGCTGTACATCAATTCTGCCGGTTTGTCAACTCAAGGTGGCTTTGATGGCTGGGTGCTGAGGTCTCTATTTTGCCCTGCTTTCTGTATTTGTTTCTTGCCTGGGCAGATTGCTGTGCCCCCATGAATCCTCATCGATTTTCCTGGGAGTGAAATGTCATTATTGCAGCAGGCTGCGGGCGTCAGGTACATCGAAGATCAGGATCATTAGGGTTCTGTGTCATTAGCGGTGCTTCTAATGTACCCCGTAACGCTTCCTCCTCTAGGAGGTGGCACTGATTGAGTTAGCAGCTTCATCAGCTCTTAACACCGTGCCACTGGGGTCTCACACAGCCTCCAGTGTGTTTATCCTCACGCAGCTGAGGTGTGGGGAGTGAGCGTGGTACAAGCAGTTCCTGCAGGAGGTCAGATGTTGGAGGAGCTTGCACAAAATGGTGCAGGAAGGCTGTTCCTGTGATGAACGGGGAATTAAAGCCAGGTCTTAAGTGCCTATGACAAAAATGAACTCAAACTTCAGCTATGAGAAAAGATTACCTCACAGCTGAAGAAAACTGGGATACAGGTTGATGGAGCATGAGATTTTGGGGAGGGGAGCAGAGACCTTTGGACCCGTGCAGACCTAATCTTCTCAGTCCTTAAACAAAATCGTCCTTAAACAGCCTGAGGTATTTTGGTGTCATGCAGCTATGGATTGTGATGGGGTGGCTCTGTACTCACAAATTAAATAAGTTTATGCCTAGAATATATATATATTTAACTTTTAAATAACAATTTCAGCCTGCTGTTCAACCTCACCTAGTATCTGTGTCTTTCTTTTGCCCATGTGCAGCCAGCGAGACATCGCTTTAATCCTGCAATAATGCCATCTGATCATCCATATTTTTTAATTTCTATGCAATTACATAGGTAATTAGCTACATGAAATAAAATAAGTCATATAGTTTGTAAAATTTTCCTCCTTTGGTAGGTTCCTGGTGAGATATTTTCTGCTCAAATGGAAGGGATTTAGGTCATACATCATATGAAGTTTCTGTATATAGTTAGCTTTCAAGAATTAATACATGGTTACCTGTCACACATCCCTGATGAAGCACCCAAACTCAGTGCTTATCAAGCTGTGGTAACGAGGACTTCCCAGACTCTAGCAATCCTAATGATTATGATCCTCAGCTGACCTTAGGCTGTGACTACATCTGAATTGCATATCAGGATGGGACCTGGCTACACATAACCATCTTCCAGGGCTTCTTTGGAAGGAAACCTGTGCGTGTGGGCAGGGAGGGAGCTGTTGTATGCTCCTGTAGGTCTTCTCACCTGTGTGGCTGAGGGACCAGCACCCTGAAGTACACCATGAATCCCATCTGCCCTGCAACTTGTCTGCCCTGTCACATTAGTCACCATCTGGAGCTGTTAATTTCCCCGAGGTCTAAGTAGGTGCAATTTTGTGTCTTCCCTTGAGCTCTTTGGCACAGGTTGTTGCCCACCTGTATCCCCAGTCACCAGGGTCAGTACTGGTTTCCTATAGCTGCACCGCTGCCTGGTGGCTCCCCAGGTGCATAGCTCCCCCTTCTCAACCCAAGTGAAACTCAGAGCAAATAAATTGCTCTTAGCTTTAATCAGCACAAGACATTTGCATACTCACTGGGATTTAAGATAGGCATCTGTCTTTCTGTGCCACAGTTGTTTTGCCACCATCCCTCAGTGTTGTTTGGGCTCGGGCAGACACCTGTAGGTCTTGCAGCTCTGCA
Source organism: Pedionomus torquatus (assembly GCA_013398155.1). Taxonomy (NCBI): domain Eukaryota; kingdom Metazoa; phylum Chordata; class Aves; order Charadriiformes; family Pedionomidae; genus Pedionomus; species Pedionomus torquatus. Next base: position 33,108 of record VZRU01017571.1, on the reverse strand, counting down.
GAGCCCCAGCTCCAAACCAGGGAATTGCTGCCTTTTATTCAGGCAGCTTGCTTTTCCCTGGTTTGGCTCCATATGCAACCTGCTCTAGCCTTGCACAGAAGCACCCTTGCACAGAAGCACAATGCTCCTTCCTCTCTCCTGAGCAGTCTGTTGGTGCTGCAGTATGTCCTGCAGCTCTCTCCAGGACCTGTGAAGACCCACCAAGAGTCTTTCTCTCCCTTTCCCCAGGAACCCACCACTGTCCAGGCAGCTCCCTGCCCCAGAGGAGTTAGAACTGGTTGCATCTATCAGGTGGCCATCTCATGGCCTCCAGCTTAGTGCTCCTGTATAACTAGATTTCATCAGATGCACATTAACCAGTTACCTAAATCAGCCCATTAATCAATTGTCCTTAACTGATACTGAATCTAGCAGATGAATAAACTCCTGGTAGTTTTTAACCCTTTGCATTGGTGTGGTTGTAGCTATCTGTAATGTGCACTACTGCAACATGCTTATGATAACTTCTATTTTTTTATAAGCTTTTTATAAGCCACTTATAAATAGCAGCTTAATATGAAGTGTGACAGTTTTCTAATCTTTAGTCTCTCCTTAGCCCTCCAAGCGCTTCCTTTCTGGAAATACAGAATATATCCAGTATGCCCTAGATATTCTCCATTCTTGCTGATGACTTTAGTTCTCAGCCATTGATTCTCTCCACTTCTTAATCACTGTAAATAGATCAGTGCTGCATCTGTCTTTTTATTTAACATTTTAAAAGGACAAATAAGATCAAAGGGACAACGAAGGGGTGATCAATGGAAGATGTGGTTTGTTGCTCATGGGATGCTGTGAGGCTGAAGGGGGTTCATCTCAATATAATACAGACACAAAAGTCTGTATTTCTTTTCCATTGCAATAAAGAGGGTTGGAGCAGCTGAGTGAATTATTTAAAAGAAGGGAAAAAATATTAAGAAGATACCATGTGGCATTCTTTTTCACCAAAGGCAGTGTATTTATTGGTCTCCCTTTCATCGCTGGGTAAACACTGTGGCAGAAAATGCCTTTTTTAGGGTTACAAATAAGTGTCAAAATGGGAGATAGAACCCAAATTCCCTGGTTCCCTCCACGTACTGCTGCTGTTCACCTGCTGCTGCCAGGGGAGAGAGATTGAAAATAAGATATTTTTTTCATTTATAAGGAGGAGATTGAAAAGAAACTAGTTTTTCATTTATAGGGAGGAAACTCTGGAAGTGTAGGGAAGGCAAATATTTAGGAGTCTATACTGGTTTTGTTCGCTTGGGGGGAAAGCCTGTGCATCAAAGGCTCAGGTGGTATGGAAAATGTAGAAGCAATGCCTGTTCATCTCAACATATGTCATTCAGATTTTGTGGAGTCTAATCCCTCCAGCATCCAGGGTGGTTTTTTTACTCTGACTTTAAAAAAAGTAAAGCCCTGTAGTTTCTTTTTACCCTTTCCTTACATTCAGCTATGAATAGCATAATAATGAATGTCCCCAGGCACTTATTATATGGACATGCATTTGCAGTTAAGAACTTCTGATGTGTTTCCCACAAACCATAGGGAACATCAGGTGCAGGACTTGTAGGATTTAAAGCACAGCCAAATCTAATGCAAATTGTAATCCAACCTAACACTTTCTCAGCCATGGATTCCTCCCCCCCCCCCTTTATTTTTTTTTCTCCTTAAAACTTTTGCTGTTGCGTCACTGATAAATCACAGCCCTTTGCTCTGTCATATACCCCTTTTTTATTTAAAGTTTTGCCTTCCTACCCATTAAACATTTCCTCATTAGGGTTACTTTTACTTTTCATAAGCATATATTCAATATTATAGGCTTGGAGTTCTTTTGTTTTCTCCCCGAAGAGGTAAAACCCCGGGGGATTTAAGTATCTACTTGATAGGCTCGCACAATCTTAATCAGCCTATAATGGAGCTAATGGCTGTTTGTCATCCTTGGAGATATAAATTTCCTGGTGATGTCTACTGCAGTCAGTGCATGAAGTATGCTCTGACTGCCAGCAAGGTCTAATAACCAGGAGAAGGGCAGCCAGCTTCATTAGCAAGAGCGAGACCGTACCAGCTGCTTTTCTGGGGAACTCTGCTTTTTTTCTTTTTTCCTTTTTT
>VZRU01017571.1:8708-29743 GCA_013398155.1 Pedionomus torquatus | reverse complement strand
AAAAACAAAACACCAAAAAACAACAACAACCAAAACAAAACACTCAAAAACTAAATAAAGTTTTCCCAGAAATTAAAATGTTGGCATCATGGAAAATTTCATTGTCAGTACCTCTGAGCTTAAAAACTGACATGGTCCTAGTATAGCGTTTGTTTTGATGAAATAAATAAGGCTAGGAATACTCTCTGCACTTGGTGCTGCTTTTAAGAAGCCCTACCATAATAAATAATAATGACTTTTGTTCGATATTCCATGACGAGGCAGAATTTTCTGGTCGGAGGGGAAGGATTCCTGTTCTCAGGCACAGAACGCCTGTGGGCAAGAGATACCCTGGCAGGCAGAGCTGCTAATTCCTCCAGGTTTTTACACTCCTCAGCATCAGCAACTAATACTATTGAAGTCTTGACAGAGCTATCACTTTAATCCAGCTATAAGAATCTGTTCTGGAATGAGTCACATTTATTTTAAAGGCCAGTTTTGGGGGGTTAAAGAGGGAAGCTAGTCTCTGTATACCATAGAAACACATTTTCCTCAGTGGTTGTATATATGCTTTTTTTTTTTTCCTTAGGAAGATTCCTGTTTGGCTTCTAAAAATTTGGAAGTTAAAATAAGTAAGGCTTTGCCCTCTGCACAACTTTACCAACTACTCTCAAAGCCTCTTATAATACTTGGTTTGTTGAATAACTCCAGTTATTTTGTGTTTTTTTTTCATGCAGAAATAGTGACTGGTACTTTGCAATTTTTAGAAAGCAACCTATATACAGCTGAAATTAGTTACAATAACTCTTGTGGAAGGAGAATTAAAAACTACTTGTGAAAAGAAGCCCAAACAACTAAGCCAACTGATGGAATTAAGTCTTAGTGAGGATGTCACGTCACAGGGTGAGGCTGTGCTCCAGCTTCCACTGTGGTTACCTGCCAGATTCTCGCTGCTCGTGGTCAGCTTGGTCAAGACCCACAGCGAGCATCAGCCCCACACATGCTGTGGGCAAGCTCCCTTCTCCAGATGGCTCTTCCAAGAGTCCTGCCACTTCCACGCTTTGAGTGGTGTAGGATACACATCCATTTCCAAAGAGCCTACAGGGAGCTGGGAAAGCACAGCTGGGTCTGCAGAGGTGTTTTTAGGGCTCTTGATCCCTAATTGCAACCAAATGGACTTTAGTGCCAGCGTGGGGACCCTGCAGCTGAATACCTCTGTGGACCTGGCCCGTGCCCTCTGACTTCTACAGGGTTGTGAGCCCACCCTTGAAAACCCACATGGTATAATCTTGGCCCTTAGGAGATCAAACAGGCAGAAGCAGGGTATTTGCAACCATAAAAAGCTGTCTGCCTAATTAATTTGTTCTTCAGCAGTTCACCAATTGAAATGTAAACATGCTAATGCATACAAACTGGATACCTGCCTGGATTCTTCCTAAATAAATGCTATTTCTGGCAATACAGAACTGCAGAATATTAGCACAGCTGCGAGTTTCAACCACCGAGTGTTAGAAATAACAATTTGGTTATCAGTGTCAGTGAATCAGGGCTTTGTTATTAAATTCATCATGCTGCCAAAGAGACTTTCAAAGTCAAACCATGGATAATTGTTGGGCAAAACTCCATCTTCAGCTCTGCATAACAGGAATATCTCTGTAATTCATCACTCGTATTCTGTGCCATCATTAAAATAATTTTCTGGAGAAAACTGCTGTTTGAAAAGATGACTGTTGCTAATAGGTCACCTGTGTTCACCTTTTAGCTGTTTTGGTCCATGCTGTTTCGTGGTTTTGAGAAACAATGTTTTCATTAAAGTTCTTTCCTTTTAATGTTAGATTGCTTATATTTTTAATCGGTGGACCAGGACAGCTCCACATAATCTTTATCTTGTGTCTTCCTTTAAAAGCCTTTCCTGGAATAGCAATAAAATATTCATCCATGGGTGTAAGGCACATCAGGACAGTTCTAGTTGGGTTTTTTTTTTTGTGGATTTTTTGGCCTATTTTGGCATCAGCTGTTTGTGACGGGCTGGCAACAGACATTCAGCCACAAAACTGCCTGCCACTATGGGCCGGGGGCTGCCTGCTGGCCCCCCTGCCCACATCGACTGGCAGGTCCTGGGCTCCTGTTTCGCTACACACATCTGCTTTGGGCCAGATGCATCAAGCTTGGCAACAGCAATGATGTAATAAAATTGGCTTTAAGAAAAACACAAACAAAAACAAACAAGGAAGGGCTGGAAATAACTCATGGGGCGGGGGGCAGGGAGGGAAGGCAAATATAAAAGTAGGGAGAAACTTCTTGTAGCAGGAAAAGAGAAGCTACGGAAACAGACGTGCTCCCAAGAGATGCTATTTTGGGGGGATTTCCTGTAAGAAGGTGTGAGATCAGCATCATCCCTTCCCCCAGAGCTCCCAGTCAGCTGTGTCCCACCCGGCCAGGCGTTTCACCGTAATGTGGACAGGTCTCACATGCTCATTCATACTCAAGGAGTGTGCCAGTGTGAGGTGCCTGAAGCTGGGGGCAAAGGATCTCACCAGGGTGAATGACACCATCGCAAGGTGCTCTGTTGTGAGTACCATATTGGTATTGAACAAAACCAGGAGGCCTTGTTTCATATTTCTTGGGGATTTATGTGACTTCTTTGCACTTGGAATATTATTTTAGCAGTAATGAGCTAGCTGTGGTTAATTGTTACCCTGAATTATGTAGGCTCTATAGCTGTGGCTGCAGGCTATGCCTTCCAGTAAATAATCCATTTTATAGGGAACTGAGGTCTTGTGTGCTGGTTATTCTACCTCAGAGGAATATCCAGTAGCACCCAAACTTCTTATTTGACCAGTAGTGAAACTTAGAAGGTTTCCATGGAAGAAAGACTATTTAACTTGAGGCCTGAAATGCGGTGGGACTGGGTGAATAGTGAGTGTCAATTTAGCCTTCTTCCGCATGATATGAAGTGTCACAGGAAGGGTAAGAGACGCAGGAAGCTGTTTGCTGACTGTAATTCCCTTGCTCTTGAAGTAAATGGTCATTTCTGTCTGTCAGTAAGTCAATAGAACTTATTTAGCATCCTTTAAGGCTGCTGGGATTGAATGCTGGTTAAAGATTTGACCTTACAGATACTCTGTAGTCACTTTCCTGAATTCAGTGCAAACGAGATGAATCTTTTTAAAATGTAAGAGAGAAAAACATTCAGGTTTCCTTTTAGAAGAGCAAGATGGAAGGCTGGCTTCAGATTATGATCCTGGTTTTTCTCATCAACTCACAGTACTCAAGGACCTTTAATGTGGCCCAGCTGATCTGTGTGCAGAATTAGCCTAGATAACAATCTTCACAGCATGTTGTAAGGTTCACTTGCTGCCCACAAAGAGCTTTGCAGTCCTTTGGCTATCTAGGGTTTAAGCCTGGCTGAATTGTCCCTATCAATGTAGAAAACTATTGAAACAAAACCACTTGCAATGGAGACTGTGGGAGGGTAACTGCGGGTTTGTCACCCCTTGAGACTCTGACAGCTCCGAACTCCAGCAGCAAAATCATTTGTGTCCTGCTGGCAGCTTCTGTTTTGATCTTTGGTGGTACCTTGCCCAAGTGGCTTGTGTATGTTTCTTGGACTTTTTCCTCCTTTTCTTCTCCCCAATGGTGGGAAGGTGCTTTTGCAGAGGACAACAGCATCTCTTTTTGCTCTCTCACTCGCTGTCCATGCAAAATGTGGCTATCGATGCCATGTTGGCTTTTATTAAGTTTGTGTGCTGTGTTCTATAGATCACAAAATGGTTTGCTCATGAACAATAAAATGCAAAGCCATAATCATCTCTTTTGTACTACATTATGTATCTTGATTTGTCTCCTATTTGCACTCATGGCCTAGGTTGAAGCAGATGCCGTGGTGTGTCACAGGTCCCTGTCTGCTAGAAAGCTGAAGTTCTTCATGTTGTACTTTTAGAATAATACTCATGGTTTATGCCCCTTTACCCAGAAGCTGGAATAATGTGCTTATAAAGCTGTGATCTTGGGAAACGTTTCTGTGAGGATTAAACTTCCTTGTGCTGCTGCTTCTTCCAATGTCATTTTCAAGTCTGTATATACGTAGCTGGGAATAACTCCGTAGAAGCTTGCAGTGGAAATAACCAAATACTGTGTAGGACTGAAATGACAGAGCCTCTTCTAAAGCAGAGATGGTCCACTCACCCTATTTCAAATGGCTCGCTTTAGCTAGAAATGCTGTTGTTGCACTGCATTTACACACATTCATGATATTTTAAGCAACTGTTCCAGTCCCTACAGCACTTATAAAGAAGCAGCACCATGAACACCGGCTGGTTTGGAGAGACAGTATAATGCACACTTTATTTTTTGATAAGTTCTGATTCTGTTTTCTGACAAAAGCAGGCAAGCATCAGACCATCAGGTGCTGAGTTCCTGCCCTTATGTTTACATCTGCTGGTTGGGTGGGTTTGGTGTCGGTTTTTGGCTTTGTTTTTTGGGGTTGTTTTTTTTTTTTGCAAACTGCCACCTGTGGTGAAGAAGCAAGTGTTGTGTGTAAGCAAGCAGAAATCCAAATTTGACAGGTATCACTTTCTCCATACACCTCCAGCAAGGACCAGACCGTAGCTGCAGGAGCCAACCATTCTGACAATGTGAGGGAGCAGTCCAGGGGAGGAAGGGTTGTATTAAGAGAGGCACTGGCACAAATCCCTCTGAGAAAAGCAGCCGTTGCTCTGGGGGCTTTGAACACCCCAAATCGAGGGGGCTGGAAGGGAACTGCAAGGAGGGAAGCAAGATCGTATGACCAAAGAGCAGGTGGCTAATAATAAGGATCTAATCTGTTGCTGTTTAATCATCATTCATTGTCTCTAACTATGAGTCTTTTAGGAAATTTGATGCTTAATTATGGGGTGACTCGCAGGAGTATTGCTTTGGGCTCTAAAAGTAGACTGAGAATGGAATTTTACCAGAAAGTCTCTTTTTTTTTTTCCCTATGTCTCGCTATTTAACCATTTTTTATATTTTCACATAAAACGTTTATGAGACTTTTTCCTAAAGTATAATTGGAAAATATTAGGACTGTAGGAATACCTAGCAACCTTCTCCCAGCAGACAGAAGTAAATCCTGAGTAAAGCAGCTGAGTTTCTCTCTAATCGCTCCTTCTTGCAGGTGGGGATCGGCAGCCCCTGGGTGAGCTTGGGGGGCCCAGGGCCAAAGCAAGAAGCAGCCCCCACTAGTGCCCTGTGAAGGGCAGGGTGGCAGAGACGGGTCACCCAGGTTTGTTATCCCACAGCAGGGATCTGTGTGTGCTTGGCTCAGCACTAGAAGGGGTGTCCCGTTTGCTGCTGGAGATGCCTGAATAAAGAAGTAGCCATATTTATCGGAATAAATCTGCTGCCTTTTCTGCAGATACTGGGAGACAGAAGCCAATGTGATTTGTACTGGTACCAGTACAAAAGCATCCTCTCCAAGTACCTCGTGGGAGCAGTGGTACCAGCGGTAGGACCTGTTGCAAGGAGCAGAAGTAGGGATGATGTTTACGGTTAGCTGCTTTCCTCCCAGAGGAGACAGACTCGTTGTCAGCAATGGGGGACTGAGTTACTGGGAATGTATGGCTCAAACAATGGACCTGAATGCAGAATTAGGTCCCTGAGAACATCCAATTTTCAGATAAAGCAGAAGGCCCAGGAGAAGCTAAACTGGCCAGGGCCAAATATCTGCTTAATCTGAGTTGGGTCAGCACCACCATTCCTGTAATGTAAATATCAAAAATCACTGTGACTGCATATTTCACAGCTTATTATATGCTAAAAACCCTTTACTTGTATTTCTGAGTGGCAACAGGCTATTTCATAATGATAAAACCAATTGCATGTCCCTGTAGAGAGGCTGACACTGCGGACGCCAGTCCCAGAAACAATCTTTTCAAAAATCCATGGCTTGACCAGTGCTAGGAGAAGCCTTGCACAACGTCATTCAGACACAAATATGACAACAGCTGGTATTTCCACAGGAAGCAAAGTTGTGCTCGATTTGTCCTAGCTCCAGCTCCTGCTGACTCACAAGTCCCTTCTGTCTTTCTCACTGGGACTTTGCCTTAGTCCAAAAAAGCGAGGGGTATTTCGTTGTGGAAGCTCTCATGGAAACCGGGTGGAGAGATGAGCTGAAAATACGGAGCTTTCAAACCAGAACACAATGCATGTTGCGGGGAGGTGCTAATTGATGTTTTGACCATAATCCAGCAACGCTTGGCTATGGCCTTACTGTCAAGGGAAGCGGTTTGTTGATGTAGGAAGCCAATGGAGTTCGTGTGTGGGCAAAACCAGCCCATATATTTTTATAGCGGCTTTGTTTGTAGCTGCAGCTGTTATATAAGTCTTCTTTTCTTCTCTCTTCTGTTTCTGTTTTTGTTGTTTAATATTATTAAAATAACTCACATGACGCATTACTCTGTTTTAATTTCAAGTGAAATTTGGCAACTTGTAGTGGTGGGATAAGGTTTAATTGCTCTTGGCATTTTAGAAAGAAATGCAAATGACAAAGATATTAAACTGGCAAATTATGACAGCTCACATAATGCTTTTTTTCAGTGGATTTTTTCCATGCATTTCTAATACCCAGAATAGTCAGCCTTAACACTACCTTATTTACAATAAATCATTATTCTAATGGAGACATTCTGCTTTGTCAGGCAATACTCAATCAGCAGTTTTCAATAAAGAATCTGAAAACTGTTTAACATTAATTCTGTGACACAAACTTATAAATGCCAGACAATTTAAAATCGGGGCCAATATGCTGCCCTTAAATTGGGATATTAAGAAATAATTAGAGCACAGTAAGGGCAGGTTGCCAAATGTAACTTTTAAATTCCCTAGTTCATATCAGTTAGCACAGTGATTGCAATATATTATATGGCTCCTGTAAGTCATAAACATGCATTTCCTACACAGCGGCTTAAAGCTCTGAGTGGTGCCTGCAAGAGGTGGAAGGGGCTGTTTACTTTGGCACATGCGGCTTCAGAAGGCATAAAGCATCAGAGAATTTAGGAGCAAGGATGGATTTGAGGTGAAAAATGGGAATAGGAAGCAATAATAGAGTCTGCCTTTCCCATTTTTCCTAAATCTCAGCAGTGGAGCTTTTTTGTTTATATGGTTACTCCTGGAGAAAAGAAAGCTGAGGGGAGACCTCACTAATGCTTACAAGTATCGGAAGGGTAGACTGAAGGAGGATGGAGCCAGACTCTTTTCAGCAGTTCCCAGTGACAGGATGAGGGACAACGGGCACAAGCTGGAACATGGGAAGTTCCATTCAAATATGAGGAAAAACTTGTTTAGGGTGAGGGTGCCAGAGTCCTGGCAGAGGCTGCCCAGGGAGGGTGTGGAGTCCCCTTCTCTGGAGACCTTCAAGACCTGCCTGGGTGCAGTCCTGAGTGATGTGCTCTCGGCAATCCTTCTTTGGCAGGGGAGTTGGACTGGATGATCTCTAGAGGTCTCTTCCAACTCTGATGATTCCATAATTCTTTTGGCAAACCATGGAGGCCATGTCCACTGAGCATAACCAGTGCCATGTCAGAGCTCACTGTGGTAGCTCTGAGCATGTTTAGATGGTTTGTGCCTTTTGCCTGGTGGGCATTCATAAGAACCTGCCCAAGGTTTTGGAGGTGCTGTCCATGCTGATGAATTTCCTATTAGTTAGAAGCAGAAGAACGTTGCACAGTGTCATGTGAGGGCATCTTGGCAATTTCTGAGGTTGGATAGTCTAGATAGCAGGGAAAAAATACTTTCTTACCTACAAGTGGGAAGTTCCGGGGCCAAATTAGCTGTGATGAAGCCTTCAGCAAGGTTTTGGTGTCCCTCAAGGTGAACAATTTACCTTGCTATGTCAGCAACATCTGACAATGATGCTCATTACATTATATTACTTTATTGTCCTCCAGTTCAAATAATGTTAACATTGTAACTGTTCATTGTTTTAGCTCTGGATGTTGATTCTTCAACAAGAATACTAAAGGAGATGGAGCAGTTATACATATAGCTCTGCAGTTCACACACACTTCTGTCACTTTTGGAAACTCTCAGGTTCCATACATGTCGTGTATATTCTTTAATACTGTAGTTCAGGAAACTTGTCTGCAAAGTAGAGTAGACACATGTAATATTGGCAAAGTAGATATATTGCTCAGCACTGTTTAAAGCCTGATTTTGAAATGCTGAAGGAGGAAGAATAGCTGGTGTTATTTCCATCTTCCCACCCAAAAATCACAGAATTGCAGAATCTTCATGGTTGGAAAGAACCTCTGAGATCACCAAGTCCAACCATACACACACAAACAACCCCTACAATCTTGGCCACTAGAGCATGCCCTGAAGTGCCACATATACATGTTTCTAAAATACCTCCAGGGATGGTGACTCCACCACCTCCCTGGGCAGGCCATTCCAAAACCTGACCACTCTTTCAGTAAAGTAATTCTTCCTAATATCTAATCTGAACCTCCCTTGCTGCAATGTCAGACCATTTTCTCTGGTCCTGTCATTATTTCCTTGGGAGAAGAGGCCAACACCCACCCGTCTACAGCCTCCTTTCAGGTAGCTGTAGAGGGCAAGGAGGTCTCCCCTCAGCCTCCTCTTCTCCAAACTAAACATGCCCAGTTCCCTCAGCCTCTCCTCACAGGACTTGTTCTCTGTGTCTCTTGTTCCCTTCTCCCAGGGAGGAATAAGAAGTATGGTGGTGGGGTCCCCTTCCTCTCTCAGGTGGTAGTTTGCCTCGCTCACTCTTTTGCACTGCGTGGGAAGAAGCCAATGATGTGCTGCAGGAGTGAGGGGGCACTTTGTACAGCTGCTATTTAAGAAGACTTTTCTGAGAGTAATGTTTTTCTGCTGCTTTAGTAACACTGTGTGCATCAGTGAAATCTGCTTCTTCCTGCCCTCCCGTTGCGACAAGGTCAACTGTTTTTACCTGATGCAATGACTTGCTAATTTGGTGACAAGAAGAGCTCCTCTGAGGTAAAGATTGCCCTGAGATAAGTTCCTAGATTTCTCTTTTTTTTTTTTTTTTTTTTTTTTAATCTAAATCTGAAAACTTGAGGGGAAGTTCAGCTTTTTCCATCTGGTAGAGCAGATGGCTCCCAAGTGTTGAAGTTTGTGCACTCCTTTGGGATGCAGATAGGTTGTGTAGCCATTTCAGACTACCCTGGAGGTGAACGAGGTGTGCCACAGCTTTGTGCCATTGCTATCTTTTCCTTTGCTCTGCCTCTAAGCTCTTTCCCAGACCAGTAAGTGCCACCTCCAGCCGTAGATCAGACTGCAAATGGAGAAGAGGGCTTTCACCGTTGTGAAAGAGGGCTGATGTGTGCTTGCCTGAAACGAAACATGAATAAATTTCTCAGTACAGTGAAGATGGAGCTGTGTGACCTCAGTCTCTCCTTTTCTCCCGCTCTGTCTCACCACAGTTTTAAGTGCCCGTAGGATGCAAAAGTGGTGCTTCCCACAGCAAAGCTGCTATTGCCTGCTATTCTGTTGAATTGGTCCTGATTAGTCCTGTGGTCCCCTCCACTTTTGCATTTCCACGCTGGTCTGGATGCTTGGTAAGAATCTGCATCACTGGTGTTACTTTTCATTTCTTTCTTTTTCTTTTTCTTTTTTTCGTTCTGCCCATTTTGACAGTCACAGCGTCTCATGTGCAGAATGAAAAAGGAAAACAAGTATTTTGACAATATTAGTAGCTTGGCAACCGTAAATCTTTCCTGAGGCTTTGCAGAGGAATTTGGAGTACTTATTTACTGTAGAGCTCCAGTTCTGCAACCGATGCCATGGAAGTAGGTTGCTGTGCTCTAATCCAGTGTTTGCCCGGGTCTTCTGAGTTCAGTTTTAGCGTATGCGTTGCTGGTTTAGGCTGCTTCCACCATGGGTTGCCCATTGGCTGTCTTGTCCCATCTGGAAAGGGAAGTGGGTGAAATCTTCACACAAGTTTGGTTTCTAGAGACACAGAAGCAAAATGGTAAGAGGATGCTTACCTGTGTCAAACAGGGCTTCTTCTCAGCTGAGATAAAAAGCAAAAGAGGTTTTCATGAGCCTCATAATTTCCCTCCTTGCCGGCTCCTTGGTCACAATGGCTTAGACCTGAATGCTCAGAAATTGCAGGTTCTTTACAACTAGTAATAAAGGACATACCCCAGCTGAGAAGTTGTCCCTACGGGATTTCAGATTTTGCTGTGCTGAAGATGACCAGTTCAAATTTTTTACCATCCTTATAAACTTATCAACACATCCACTTTGCTCCCAATTTTTTCCTCCCATTTCTGTGAATATTACATTAAAGCAAATTCTGTTACATGTTCATTTATAGAACAAGCTGTTTCCTTATAATATTTATGCCTCACTGCATTGCATTCTTTATGTGGTTCAGGAGGCATTGCAAACGCATGGGAGCAAAAATGTTTCCCAAGCAAAACAAGGCAATCCTTGGTGTGCAGAGGACTGACATGGGTGATAACCAGCCAGAGCACAGAGCCTGTGGAAAGCCTGCAGTGCTCAGGAACGCTGCTGAAGACAGAGCACTGGGCTGGGTGGACCTTTCCTGTATGTGTCAGAGGGATACAGGTAGGCTAGGGGAGACGGAGAGGTCCCAGCCTGTTGCAGGTGCCTGGAGAACCTCTTCTGTGAGGACAGGTTGGGAGAGTTGGAGTTGTTCAGCCTGGAGAACAAAAGGCTCCAGGGAGACCTTAGAGCAGCCTTCCAATATCTAAAGGGGGCTACAGGAGAGATGGGGAAGGACTCTATCAGGGAGTGGAGTGATAGGATGAAGGGTAATGGTTTTAAGCTGAAAGAGGGGAGGTTTAGGTTAGATACTAGAAAGAAATTCTTTAGTGTGAGGCTGGTGAGATACTGGAACATGTTGCCCAGAGAAGCTGTGGCTGCCCTATCCCATCCCTGGAAGTATTAATGGCCAGGCTGGATGGAGCTTTGAGCAGCCTGGTCTGGTGGGAGGTGTCCCTGCCCGTGGCAGAAGGGAGGTTGGAACTTGTTGATCTCTAAGGTCCCTTCCAACTCTAACCATTCTAGGATTCTAAGATGTGTTAGTATATAGTAGTGTGTGGGAGAACGCTACAAAAGAGCTGCAGACAGTTGGCCACACAAAGACACAGAGATGCCATTTGTTTTGTAGCCCAGAGATGGAGCTGGCAGAGCTTTCTGGCCTTCTGTTTGTGGGCTAGAAAGTCAATGAGTTACATGGGCTCAAGAGTCATTCCTCTTCTGAGAATCACCAGGTGGGGCACACAATGTACCTTCCTGGTCTCCCTCATGAGAGAGCTGGATAATTTTAAAGAAATTATTAATCTGTGTTTTAACAATTTCTAAAGGGAGTAAATCATGTAGAGTGGTAATCATTAGCTGGTGAGTCTGACATCAGTCCCAGGCAAAAATACAGAACAGATGATACAGGGACTGAGCCAGAAAGAATGGCAAGATTGAATACAAATAATTCCAATTAACATGGGTTGGAGGAAAAACAGGTTTGAGGGAATTATTTCATATATCTGTCTTGCTGCATTAGAAAAGGTTTGGCTTGGTTATGCTGTGTAGAACCTAAAATGACACCAAATCAATATGTTATGTATCAAGTAGGTTATTCAGTGCCTAAGTGCCAAACTTCAAAATACAAGTGTATTTTGGAAATCATTGCCACCCATCAGGTGTGATTCAGAAGGTACCCAACAAGAATTGGTTCTTTCCTCTAGGCTTTATGGTGCTACTAGCAGTGACTAGCAAGAAAATATAAAACTATTCTTAGGCAAGAAACTGATGTGTTCAGTATGGACAAATGAAAGACCATATATCAGGGGGGAAATTAATTAGGTCATAGTTACAGATTGGGAAGCTCAGTGTGGAGAAGCAGTGATTTTGAAAGATACTTGCATAATAATAGCATTATGCTGGGAGCCTGTGTTTAGCTGATGAGTTCTGTCACAGAGAGCTAATGCACTCTTTAAATGTATTTGCAACATTGAAGGATGGATGTTGTTTTCCTCTGGTTTGAGCGCCGAAGTGCTGGGATGCTGGGTGATCTTTGGTGTGCCACTTCTTTCTGGAAACATGAAATTCTGGAGAGGATTCGGGAAAGTCTTGTAACTAATCAATCTGAGTCACTGTGACACCCTTTGCACCTCACCCTAAAATCCCTTTGCACTTTTCTAACTAGAACAACCCTACGAAGAAAAATGTCTCAATGTTTCTTATTGGCAAATGCTAGTTTGGGACCTCTGCATTCGCACTTATGACTAAATATCACCAAGCTCTATCTATAGAGGTACATTGTTGGGAATTGTAATATATATATTTATATATCTTTATATATAACTTGTGTGTATATATCTATTACGTGCAAATACTGTTAATGAGTGATGCTGAATATATCGGAGATTAGAAAAGGAATGTAACTATTGACTACCACCAGGGAAAAACAATATTGCACCACTGAAAACAGACAGGCTGCTAAAAAGGCTGGAAGTCAGGGGTCCCAGGTGTTAGAAAGCCTCTAGCAGGATGCTTCCTAATCAACACTCAGAATTCTTCCTTCCAGCTTTAATAAAGGCGCTGTTTCCACTGCATCTGCATTAATTGCTGCCTGTCGGACACTAGGCTATGGCAAGGCTGACACAGACAAGCCTTGGCTACCCTGCCTCCTCAGCAGGAGGAGACAAGCTGGTTGAAATAACGCCCATTATGCTGTTTTTCAGTGCATATGTAGTTAAATGAACGATACCCAGTTCTTTCTCATCATCCCAGAGTCAGCACCAGCCAGGGTTCCTGTACAAAGCACCGACTCATGTTTCTTTTATGTGGGAAGTAGTAGAGAGTGGGGCTGGTGGGGGTGAGCCAGAACCAATTAAGTCATTTATCTCCACTTGCACCAATGGAGGGCAGATTTTGGCGTTATTCCAGCCTCTCTGAAATCAGGCACCATCCTTGTTCCTTGGTGTCGCTGTCATCTTGGCAATGTAGCTGCAACTCATCCAGGGCTGCAATGAAGACCATGGTTAAAAAAAGGCTTTGGTGTTTCACCCGGTAGGAAGGGTTTATCTTCCCTGGCTGGGAATCTGGCTGTTTAGGAGGCAAATGGCTGGTGCTGCTCTTCATACTGCAAGGGACCGCTTTCCAGTCTTATTACCTCTGCTTTATGCAGATGGTGTGGATTTCCAGAGAGGTGCTGACACTGCTTTATTCTCTATGCAAAATCATCACTGGTGTTTCCCTCTAATCCCAGCTGGCAGGACAAAAGTACCCAAATGTTTGTACTATACCAGCAAACAGATCTGGTTGGTTTGGCCATCGGAAGGCAGGAGAAGCAGGAATTAATCCCTTCAGGCAGAAAAGAGGATTGAGTCAAGAACTCCTTGAACTGTTCTGCGTTCTGCCCAAGCTACAGTGTGGATGGACAGAGAGTGTCCCCTCCATCTAAATGGCAGCCTCATGTGGGATTTGGTCTGGAAAGACAGACCCTGTAATACAAATGATAGGGTACCTTGCTACCCAGCACTGTGTTGTCCAGGCTCATCTTTTGAGAATGGAGACCCCAAGGAGAGAGGATAAGCGTTTTTTCCCCTCAAACTTTCATTCTTTTGACAGCCCACTAGCACTTGGAAAGGCATAGGCTCCTTAAAAAACACAGCCTGGAGACTGGACACCATTTATCCAAGATTAGAAGTGCTAACAGGGTATTGCTATGGTGCAGACAGCTGTGCTGGTGCCCTCAAGTAGACATTTAGGTACTAAGGATGAAAGCTTCAATGTAGGGGTAATTCTGGTACCTGTGTGGTTGGGCAGAAGTGAAGGAGGAGGTTGAGGACCGTGGAACTGAGCATTTGTGGATCTAGCCACATTTCTGTAAAATGGAATAATTACATGGAATCACAGAATTGATAGAGTTGGAAGAGACTTGTAGAGATCATCTAGTCCAACTCCCCTGCTAAAGCAGGACTGCCCAGAGCATTTCTCATACGCCTTTCCTGTTACCTCCTAGATTACGATCTGTTTGCTGGGTAAGGCGAGGTACACATTGCAATGATGGAGAGCCTGAATTTGCTTTACACCATAGCTGCTCACTGCCCATTGAGAACTGTCCCAGCTACATGCTGTTTTCCGGATAAATGGACTTCTCCTACACCTTGTCCTCTTCTGGGCTGCAAAGAATGGCAGAAAAAAACCCACCCTAACCGTAATGGAAATAGCCACCACGTGCAACACGTGCTTTCTTCATAGCAAAGGGAATGGGAGTCACGAAGTCAGGCCTGGGTGCAGGCTGGTGCTGTAACCTTTTGCTCACATTTGCAGACAATGCCCTATTGTTACGCTGTTTCCTGCAGATTATCCTAATAACCAGTGAACGGTGAAGCATGAACACGTGTTCAGGTTTCTTAGCTTGCATTCTGATGTAATAAAATGTGCCAGCTTTTTAAGGGCCGATCGAAACTGCACAGGAAGGTGAACTGGGTAAGACAGAGCACAGGGGATTTTGCTGCAACCCCCAGAACTTGGAAACTTCCTGGAAGAAATGGATTTTATAGCTGAGAACACTTGATGCTTGCTTTCTTTCCAGCTATTTTATGATTTGGCAATTATATACATAGATTTCTTCTCTAAAAGGGCATAGTTGGTAGTAGATGTTGGTAGTAGAGCTTTCATAAAGGCTCAATTGCAGTTATAAATGGGATGGGATTTTTCATGTTGCTGAAAAATACACAGCCGAGGCCTCGTGTGGTGTGTGAGATGGTGCAAATGCTGATCAAGTACCTCTCCAGGGAGACCTAGAGCTCCCATGTGGCCACATCATTGCCAATGTGCTGAAGTATTCCAGTCACTTACTGCACCAGCAAGTTTGTCATATATTAGGTATAAAACTGATTGTCACTGAAATACATTAGAGTGACTCCAGTGGAATGGTACCAGAAATGGATGAGCTGAATGATGTCTCACTTTAGCAACTGAGTGCCAGGCTATTAGCAGTAGACTAATGACGTGTGCTTGTGAATGTTCTGTCTGTGGAGAAGGTCATGCTCCTCATATTTTGGGTCTTCTTTTGTCCTTTAGACTGGCTGAGCTTTTAGTGAGCATTAACCGGGGGGGGTACATAGTGTCACAGCACTTGGAAGAGTTTGCAGTCAAAAAGGCCCTTGCAGGCAGACAAATTATGCTCAATGTAAAAATTAACAGAAGGACCAGCCTGAAATAACTTCAGAAAGGGTATGGATTTTTTCTTAAGATGGTATTGTGGTCCATCAGTTAACCGATGTTACCAGAAAACTTATACAAACAAAATACGCCTTGCATGAGCTGTGGATCCAGTTACCTTATATCAGTCTCGTCAACTTGACAGGGAAAATTTATAAAATTGCCTAATATTTATCATGTGATAAGCAAATGCCAGATTTTTATAGGTTGCCTGCACCCTATTTTTTCACCGACTAGTTTAGTAATGGAATACTTTAAAATTCAGATATTTATTTTTCTTTGTGTTAGACCAGTAAACAGATCTCTCTTATATGTCTTCCTTTCTGTACCTTTTCCAGTCCATGGATTTGAACTGTACCACATCTCTCGGCAGGAACACCTACTCAGACTTTTAAAAATTTCTTGGGGTGAATAGGATGTTTTAACACAAACATCTGTGCACTGAGTTTTCAATGGTGTTGGCCGTGCAACAAAAGTTGTACCTTTTAAGCTGGGCCAACATTCAACTGCCTTGCATCAGTTTAGTGTATCTATAGCTGAATATGCATGAGTCTAAATACTTTAGGTTTGCTTTATAAATGATTTTACTTAAGTGGATCCAGCCCTTGTCTGTAAACATGACCTGCCTTGTGAGGCCTTGAGTTAGCAGAGTGCTGAGCAAGGGTTAAGTCTCTGTACTTTTGAAAAAATTAACTTTTATTAGCTTGAGCTGCAAGGATCTGACCCCTGACAACGTAATGTGGTTTTAACTACACTTTGTCTTGAATTGAACAGAGATCTGCTTGGATCTGGGTGTAATGTCCCATGCTGAGAAATTTGGGCTTTGTGGAAACCAGCTGTGCAAAATGACAGTGGCTGTGTTTAATCCCTTAACCAAGAGGTGATCTCTCCTAGGGGCTACTTTAGAAAGGAACAAGTATTTTCTCTATATACATTGGGAAAATAAATAAAAAAAAAAAAAAATAAAAAAGCTGCTCTGTGCTTTCCTTAAATGCTAATTCTGCAAACTGCTCTGTGATTTATGTTCCACAAGTCAGGATAATGGGGATGAAAAGCACAGGACACACTTCTCAGTTGCATAAATATGTTGTAAAACATTCTGAAAGTTTTCGGCACGTCTCCAGCAATGGATCATTAAATAAGAGGAATAAACAAAGATGGGACCATCAACCTGACCTCCACATAATGTACTTAATGACTGCCAGCTACATTCATAAATTTACAGGCCCTGGGTTTCATCACCGTGTGTGAATCAAGGTTGCATTTCATATTTACTGTGCAGTTCATGGGAAAACGAAGACTTTGGCATGTTTTGTTGTATTTTAGGAGTTTAAATGAGTGGGAACTGTGCTTGAGAGTGCTTAAGACCACCTCCCGCCCCCCCCATGGCACATCATGTGTGGAGGTGAGATTATATATAGGCTTCCGCTAACTGTTTTGGGAGAAAACAACTATTTACCATGGTAAAGAGCTAACGTGCAAAGAACTGTCTCAGTTTATCTGGAAAGCGTTGCTGTTTAAAAAGAGAAATGGAGTGGGTTTGGGTGTGTTATGTAGGTTATCTTTTTCTTTTCTTCTTAACACCATTAAGACCTGTCAAATTAGAAGGCCAGCATTTGCATACCCCAGTGACAGGAAAGTCCTATACCAGATAGCAGAGTTCTCTAAGTGGCTTCACAGAAAATCCTGGATTTTGTGGATTGGGCCCCACAACTAAGGGTATCTGCAGCCATGGAGCAGCTCCTTGTGCCGACCCAGGGTTTTAGAGGGTGCTTGGCATTGCAGCCTGGCTCCTGGTGGTGCCAGGGACTGCGGAGGAGACAGTGAGGGCCCCCCAGGCAGGTAATGGTTTTGGAAATGTATATTTTCTGCCTTTGGAGATGGGTCTTCTTGGGGTTTTTTGGTTTGTTTGGGGGTTTTGTTTTTGTTTTTTCACTCTAGCACTTACAATAAATACTGTAAAATTAAGTCATTTTTCTCCCAGTAACATACCAGTAAAGGTCTTATTACTGGCTTGCCCACACCAGCTCTGCTGCTTCTATACAGGAATGTAATTCAGCGAGCCACAGAACCATAAAAATATCTGAAGTACTATTTCTTTTAAATGGATTTTCCTTACAGATGAGTTATCTTTCTGGGCATTTCTGTGAAAGCTTCTGTCAGCCCAATTTAATTGGATTGTAGCTGAAAACAATAATATTACATTTACATTAGCTTTAAAAGTCTCTGCATTTCTTCCCCCTGCAGCCCATCTGGCTTTAATGCTGCTGAATTTTAATTTAATGAAATTTGTTCATTTTAACCAACTAAATGTGCTGCATTAATGATCTGCTGCATTAAGCAGGTAGTTAGGAGAAAGTGTAATATTGATGTTTAGTCTTGGTAAAAGCACTTTTCAACAAGAACCATATGGCATTCCGGCTTTAGTTCATATAATTATTTTAGTTTCCTTATGTGTGGGTTTTGCAACTGAATGAACCTGAGCTAAACACAATCAGCGCGAGAAAAAAACCCCAAGACTAGTGTAGTTAAAGCAGGCTGGTTCCCCTGGCCACCAGCAAGGACAGGAATGACGCACAAGAATTTAAAAAGCAAAACCAGACCCACAGATTTACACTTGATTTAAACAATCACCGTGTAGAGACCAAACGCCATGTGTATGGGAGGAGCTGGAGGCAAAGCTCGCTGGGCTTTCTGCCTCCTTCAAAGCATCCTTCTCCAGGGAGGTGTTCGCAAATTATGAGATCTAAGTACCCCTACAGCACATGGCAAAGGTGCAAAACCCGACCCTTTATACCCTCCCCATCCACAGCAGTGCCCCTGGTAAGGTGACACTTAAACAGGAGGGGATATGTTTCCCATCATCAAGGATAGCATTAGAAAAGGATGGTGTGTAAAATCTGTTAAGAAGAAAGCTACATCCAGTTTGGAGAATGAAAGACCATGGCAGATTCATAGAATCTTAGAATGGTTAGAGTTGGAAGGGACCTTAAAGATCAACAAGTTCCAACCTCCCCCCTGCCATGGGCAGGGACACCTGCCAGCCTGGCCTTGAACACCTCCAGGGATGGGGCATCTACAGCTTCTCTGAGCAACCTGTTCCAGTGCCTCACCAATCTAAATTTCCCATCTTTCTATTTAAAACCATTGCTCCTCATCCTATTACTCCAAGCCCTGACAAAGAGTCCCTCCCCATCTCTCCTGTAGGAATCCTTTAGGTGCTACAAGACTGTTAGAAGGCCTCCCTGGAGCCTTCTCTTCTCCAGGCTGAACAACCTCAACTCTCTCAGCCTGTCTTCATAGGAGAGACGCTCTCCCCTCTGATCATCTTCATGGCTCCTCTGCTGGACCTGTTCCAACAGGTCCATGTCCTTCCTGTGCTGAGGACTCCAAAGCAGAACACAGAGGTTCTGAAGGTTCAAAAGAAAATGCCCAAACAACTTGGGAGTAAAGGAGAGGGAGGAAGGTGGTTGGCATGTATGTAAGCATGAAATCGGGTCTAGTCATATCTTTGAACCAGTCACACCTTTTTGACACATCCGAAATGCAGGTCCCAATCACCAAAGTCAACATCCACTGAACCCATCGGTGTTGATGGGCTTTTGTGCGCTCTTGGCTGGCTACTCTTCCCTGGTTCTTTGCCAGCAGCTTTGCCAGCCACATGTACTTGCCCGTGACAGCTGTTTTTGAGCCCTGTAGACCCCACCACCTGATTGACCCACTGGTCCTTATGAGGAGCTGCAGCTTGGGTGAGCACCACAGAGCTGATCCATGCCACACCACCCCTGACACACATTTTTGTGAGGAAAAAGATGATGGACTCAGCACACAGAGACCCAAGGGGTGACTCTTTCTCTTCTGTCCCCATCTCTCCACTCACTGGTGACTCAGGGAGGTGACACATGCTTGGAGGCACCAAGCCAGAGGTTTTGGTCTGCCTTCCTCAGGGAAATGAGCTTGTATGATAACGCTTTAGTATGGTGGTCTCTAATGGCAGCTCTTGAGCCCTGTCGGGAGCTGGCACCAGACCTGATAGAGGAGAACCAGTCAGTGCTCTGCCACTGCTCATGGGCATCTGCAGCCAGGCAGACCCCAACAGAGCTGGCAGGGAGTCTGCTCCTCTGGAGAATTCAAGAGATTCTTCTTGAAGATTCAATGCTCTGGCAGAGGAGGATGCTCGGCCAGCCCCCTTCCTGGGAAAAATTTCAGCAAGCCTTTGCATATTTTTGCGAGGCAAGAACTGTGATCAAAAGCCACAAATCCGCAGAAAAATCACGCTGATCAAAAGCTTAACAGTGCCTTTACACCTTGATTATAACCAGTTGTGTGCTTTTCTCATGAATAGGCAAAGGGGCAGGGCAAACATCATAGCTGTAGTTATAGTGGGTGCAAGAAGAGAGTTTTCCATGATAGAAAACTGCCCAGGCCTTGGAGCAGCTGGAGGAGGCAGTCCAAAGACAGCAGTTAAGAATCTGCCAACAAGGGGAGTGCATCTGAGCAGGATGCCCTCACGCCTTTCGTTGCACCCTCCTTCCCCCATCACTCCGGATGAAATGTGGAAATCCTACCTCGGGGATAATAACGCTTCCCGAGGACTGGTGAAGGGTGCTCACACGCTGTACTAATAGAGGCTTGTACAAGTGCTGCAGATGGGAAGTGGATATTGGCTCAATATTTGCAAAATGGGAATAATAAGCCCGATCTTGCAGAAGATCGTCCAGGGAAGCATGTGGTGCAGGACAGAACCCAACCAAAGGCAAGAAGACCACCTCCACCGCTGGCCCCTTATTCTGTTACACTGCAGACACCGATGAATTAAATGTATGGTGTCATGCTGTGCAGAGTAAGTGGAACAGACACAGGGAGATGTCTGACATATATTTTGAGGTGTATTTAATATTGTAGTGCTTCCGGATTCCACTAGCATGCTAGGGGTTTTGGCCTCAAACCAATGTTTGCATCAGTACCATGTGTCTCTGGAACAGCAGTGCTTACTTTAGAGCTGGCTATGAAAATAGTTTCCATTATAACCCCTTGTTTTCACATGCTGCTTGTATTTTATTTTATTTTGAAAACCTTCTTTTGAGTCAAAAATTTCCATTCTGTATCTTTGCCAAAAGGTGAAATGTATCGTCGTCCCCCGTCCATCCATCCCCATTGTGTCCCGTCCCCCTCCCCCCCACCTTTTTCTTAAGCTTGGAGGAAGAATCTTTTAGATTCTTTGAGTCAGTTTTTGAGTCATGGGAGAGTGGAAAAAATGCATTTTCCCTGTAGGATAAAAAAAAAGCTCCACATTTTCATAGTAGTAGAAACATGGGGGGAGATGAAACTGAAGGCTAAAACTTATATTTTGGTCTAGAAATTTCTGTAGTAAACCAGCTTCACAGGGAATGACTTTAGTTTGCCAGAGGCAGAGATTATTCTGACTTTTGGCAGTTAATCAGGCACGGGTCCGGGTTTCAAACTTTGCTGGCATTCAGGAGATCATTTAAGACGGTGTCTTTACAGCTGCCCATTTAAAGAGGAAAGAGCTGGTCTCCTGTGGTCTTCTGCCCTGAGGAGTTAATTATAGTCCAGCGATACGATTAAATACAGTCTAAATTCTGATTGAATGGAGAGGGACTGGAAGAACGCTTATGCCAAACACTTTTGAAACTTTTTCTCCCTTCGCGTGCGAGTCAGCAAGAGCGCGTTGAAGTCGTGGACAGGCTCAGGCAATTTGAAAGAGGCAAAGTGCATGTCAGGGTACGTACACACAACTGGCTTGAGCAACCGAGAAGCTGCATTCAGTGTCCCTGCCAAATCTTGTCTTGATGTCTTTCCCCCCACCCCCCACC
>VZRU01017569.1:0-10029 GCA_013398155.1 Pedionomus torquatus | reverse complement strand
TTTTTTTTTTAGCAGCTGTTTCAACAGCAAATGCTAATTCCTCACTCAATGTTTTGCTCTTTCTGGGAATTTAAAAATAACTTGCCTAATGAAGCAGTGCTGAGCAGCTCATATGTCCAGACAGATAGGAGTGAAATGCTTCAGTTCAGAAAGCAAAGTCGTCCGTGGTGGCAGTGCCTTTGAACAAGTCCCCCAAGGCCCTTTTTCAAATAATCCCAGGTCTGGCTGAAATTAATGCAGGAAGAAATTCAGAGAGAAAGGGGCGGGGGGAGAATCACGTCAAAGGGCCTGGGACTTGGGAAGACATTTCTGGGTGAGCTGTAATCAGTCCCATCCTATGCCATTCCTTCAGCAGCGCCATTTAATTACTCCATTACAGGCAGGGTTTGATGTATGTGTTCTATAGCAGGGACATCCAGAACATGAAAGAAAAATGTGGTGCTTACTGAACGCTTTACCAAGATCAATGAAGCTCGTTGTCCCTTGTTAGAGCAATGAGGAGCTGAGCACTGAGTGACAAAACTGCCTGTCCAAGGGCAGCCACCAAAGCACAAGCAGAGATACTTCCAGGCTATGGCAGTTTGCAGTTTCTCCCTCAAAACCACCTTGTTTTGTTACTCATCTTTGGTTTTCTGTCCTCTGTACACAGAGATGACCATCCTCATGTAAGTTTACCCTGCAGTGAGCAAATCTGCCTCAACAGGAAAGGACATGTGAGAACCGAGAAGGGTGAACATTCCTGTATTTCCAAGAGTGGCTGCAAGAGTGACTACAAAACCAAGCTGGGCACGCTGTGCTGGGAAGCAGAATTGCTATGGAATGGACAGGTGGGCATGGGATCCATGGCACCCTTCTCCTGCCCAGCTCTAGCAGCCTTAGTCCTTTGGGTTGATTTGCAACATTATTGTTTTCTTGTTCTTTAGAATTAAATCATTCACCGTCCAAGTCCTTGAGGTTTCAGACTTACTTCTGTGGGTGCCATAATGCTTATCAGAAAGTAAATATTACTCTTTCTACTATATCAATGATAAAATCCTTTTTTTCCCCAGCTACATGAATGATTATTACATTCTTCAAATCAATTCTCATTTTTCTTTAATTGCTTCTGGTGCCTTTGGCACTGCTGAGAGACGGGATCTGCACCAGGGAGGCTACCGGGGCAACTCAGCAATCTCCTCACCTGTGAGAGAGGAGATTATTGATCCTAAAAGGCTGGTGGTTTCATTTGGGGCGGAGAGGGTGAGGAGACCATCTGTGGGAAGAGTTTGCCAGGCGGAGAGTCATGTTACTACCTATGTTAACCCTACAAAGAATGCAAGATCTATCTCATATGCAGCATATCTATATGTTTTTATTGAGTTGTCCTTAAGAAATGCCAGCTCTAGAGTGCAATCCATCATTCCCTTGAATCTGGCATCAAATATGCTGTACTGTAAAAGGATGAAATGAAGCCAAACCAGAAGGATCATGCGTTACCTCAGCTCTGTGCTTGTGTCAGGGAAATGGAGGATTTCCCTTACTTTAAAAACCAGGAGCTTCTCTCCCTTGGTAGAGGATAATGAATTTCATCATCAAACTTCATCCTTCAACCAAGAAGTGGTGCAACATCTCAAATCCTAACTCTCACTTCAAGCAACCTTGACCGAAGCCATACAGCGATTGCCTTACTTGCACTAGGAACTCCCAGATTCAGCAATAAAACTTACTCCTCGACTCTTGGTTTCAATAATCCTGCTATCATAAATCCTACAGAGACTGGAAGCTTCTTCTCACATTCCAAGAGATAGACTATTCTCCACTCTTCCCCCAAAACCCCCTGAGTGGGTTAAGTCCGTTCATGGAGAGGGTCTGTAGTGGTAGAACCCACACCCATTGCATCAAGGTGCCAAGTACCCATCTTCAAACAGAGCCAGGGCCAAATCCAGCATCTCCTTCAAGAGCAGGACACACCTTGTCACCAGCGGCACAGTCCTCGAGGGACTTGGGACGATGCTAAATATCTGACAGAGCTCCAGGCACTGATGGACAGACTCCTCTCACTGAACATCATTCCAGGGGCTCATTCTAAAAAGATCTTAAATAGCCTCTATAGCCAGCACCAGCATTTTGCAGCGTTATCCGATGGGAGATGAAGGAGGGGTAAATTCCTTAAAAATAACCCTCATGGTGTTGAATTACGTGATGAAGCAGGCTGCCTGATTCACCTTCTTGGTATTAAACTGTCCCATTTGTCCCTGGTTTCAGCTCTGCCCCCTCACTGCCCTGTCCTGGGCACCTTCCTCTGCCTCAGCATGGGGCTGGCTGACACAGCTGAAGTGGTCTTCAGCACCCACCTGCCTTAAAAATCTGCCCTTATCTCTCCGTCTGCAGTTTATACTCAGCCTCTTTATCTTCCTTCACGTAATCATCAGACATCTCTGCGTTGCATCGTGATAAATACCAGACTGTTGAATCTCTGGGGCTGCCAAGAAATGCATCTCAGCATCGCACAAATGGAGCTGATTTTTTTTTTTTATTTTTTTTTTATTTATGCCTTCCTTTAGTTTAGCATTTATTCCTGCTATTGTTGTCCTTAGAAGGATAAGTAGGGCTGCATCTTGCTAGCAAGTTGCTCCAAATACATTAGATGAAAGAATAAATAACATGATGTACCGAAGGCTACGAGGACTAAATATATTATATTGAGATAGTCGAGCAAAGGATGTGATAATGTGCTATTCATTATACAGGTGCAGCAGTGCTCACTCCAGGATAAAATTAAATTGACTCATCTGGAGGTCATGTACCTGCTACGGCTCAGAATTGGCAGAGATTTTCTTCCATCTGTACAGAAACCAGGAGCACGTCAATCACAGCCCTGAGCTCCAAATAAAGGTTTCCGTGATCACACTGGGTTGCACAGGATAAGGCACGGAGGATCCTGGTCGTTGTGGCTTTGGTACCGCATCTGAAGGCATCTTTTCCATTTCCACTTGTTTTCATGCCGTAGGTTTCTCTTGCTGCTGCGCTTGAAGATGATAAGAGGACATGCAATATGCAAAATGAAGCACATGGCGTCTGATAGATGGGTCGGTATGTCAAGCACCGCCCAAATGATCTGCTCTAGATGGTCATCTGGAGGTACGTGTGGTGATGCTGAGCGACTCTCTGATGTGGTGATACCTTGATAGGCAAAACCAGCTTGCACAGAGTGGCTGTTTGCTCCGGCAGTAACTCGTGCTGTGTTTTCAGGCAGTGGGTCAGACCGAGCACTCACTGTGGCTCCTATTTTCTGTGATACCCTCATCCCCACTCTGCCAGCCTGCAGCCACCCTCCTCGAGACCCTGCCACACCACCCAGCTATAAAATACCTTGAGAACGCAGCCCTTAAGTACTTTTCTCCTTGCGAGCAGATCTGCTGTCTGAAGCTGCCTTTAGAGCCACCCACCCCTATTGTTATTTCCATTAAAAGGCTGGAAGCCTAATCTTGCATAACTATGCAGTCTGGGAGAACTCGAAACGAATTCTGATATTAAAGAAAGAAAAAAAAAAAGATTCAGGTAGAGCCAAGAAGAGGTGGAAGTGTCTCTTATGCTTTGTGCAGGAAATAGAGAAATGCAAGATGCACAATTCCCCAGAAACTCCCTTGTGTTTGTTTAAATCCTTCTGTCTCCCAGAGACAGGGATCAATATGAGCCCGCGATGTCATTTTGGCTGCCTGGGTTATCTCCTCGGGTGGCTCGTCTGCAGGAAGGGCTCTTGAGTGGGTACCCTCTAGGTATATCTTCTGGCTGGTCTCTCTCTGGATGACAATTGCTTCTCCTTCCACATTTTAAGATGTCTCAGTATATAAACTTTAAAAGAAAAATCCAGTCAGGGCTTGTGATACCCCGTGGTATTATACAAAAGGAGAAGATGACATTGATTTTAACGGCGTTCAGATTTTGGCAGCCCAAGGGCAGACCTAAGAGTGACCCTCAGTGACTCAGACTTTGCCTTTCCAATGCTGCTGGGGAAACAGAAAACCAGTCACTTGTTGGAGCTTGGTATCTTTAGAATCCTTTTATTTTTCCCCAATTAGATGAAATTTATCTCAGAGTTCAAAAATTAAGAAAATGGCCTGAAAGACAGACTGGGGATGCAGATGCAGCTCACTTTCCCTAGGAAATCAGCTTAGAAAGCCTAATGATTGGAGAAATAGCCTCACAACCCATTATGCAGTGGCCATTTACATTTCAAGGTCCCTGTCTCCAGTGAGAAGAGAGAGGGTGTCTGAATCTTTCCTTTCTCATAATTAAAGCTTATGAGCTGGAGACTCATTTTTAAGGTGCCCCTTTCTATTGATCTTTAATGTCACTTTAGAGGTTATACCTAATGATATTAGATTTTAATCAACTCAGACTTGGTCATGGGTGCTACTTCCAGCTAGAGGAATTGAGTTAACTACCTCTTTTTCCTATTTATATTTTAAATGCATTGTGTGAGAATAACGTTGCATCTTCATTCAGAGAGAATTACTCATTTGCTTTATGTAAAAATCTCCCCCATGTAGTTATCTCACCCATACTCAGCCAAGCAGGTAAGCACATACTGAAGTCTACAATTAAAATCCTTAATTAAATCCTTAAATTAAGCACATACTTAAATGCTTTGCTAAAGAGGGATATCATCTCCAACATGCTTAAGATAAAGTGTGTGTTTAAGTGCTTTATTGAGCCAGCGCTTTCGCTGCAACACAAAGTATGTTTGCGGAGCAAAAGCTGCTGTAGGTGTAATCCCCCACAAAACTGCAATTTGACGGGGGAAGTCTGGGTGCATTTATCAACATAAACCACACGTCGCCCCTTCTTATAGTTCGTACCTGGAATTTTATGACGTGGGGAAAAAAAAACCCCAATCAACAGTCGGATGTGGTGTTGTCAGGCCAGTGGAAGGCGATCCAGTGTGCCACGGCGGCAGCAGCATCCATGGTTTGGAGGTGGCACTTACAGCTGAGCTTTGGGGCAAGGTGGGTCTTTGTGTTGACTTTTGGGGAAGCCCGAGGGTGGGAGATCGGACGGTCTCATGATCTGGAGGAGGGGATCGCGTGTGCCCTCAGTAAACTTGCAGAGGCCAGCAAGCTGGGCGGGAGCGTTGGTCTGCTGGAGGGTAGGATGGCTCTGCAGAGGGCTCTGGACAGGCTGGATGGACGGGCTGACATTGGCAACAGCACATGGTTTGCAGTGTGTGCTGCTGACCAGAGAGTGCTGCAAAGCCCCCAGATGCCCTTGCAGTTGCTGAAACGCTGTCATTGCTAAATTGAGAATATATTGAAAAGAATCATTTACAAATAACCAACACAAAGCAATCCCCAAGTTTTTGATTTTGTTTTTGGGTTGGTTTTTTTTTTTGTCTTGGCTGGTTTTGCACAGAGAGAAAAATACATCCTCAATTTAAACTCATTACCTGACACCCTCTAGAGGCCTCCAGCCTGCAAACGCTTCAGCATGAGCTAATTTTATGAGAATATTCCCACCTTGTGCTAACTCGTTTCAGCTAATGAACCCAGGAGGGCCAGTGGCACGCGTGCCCCTGGGCTGGTGGCCAGGCTGTGCCAGGGCTGGCGGCGCAGCAGGGAAGGGCTCATTAATGAGACAGACACCAGCTCGTAGACATAGGCTTGGAAAAATAGAGTTTTGACTTCTTGAGATGAGACGTTACCAGCTCGGGGAAAGGCTCAGCAGAGAGAATAAAGAGTGCCACAGCCCAGCCAGCCTTTTTCCTTTGGGAAATCACAGAATGGTTAGAGTTGGAAGGGACCTTAAAGATCATCCAGTTCCAACCCCCCTGCCCTGGGCAGGGACACCTCCCACCACACCAGGTTGCTCCAAGCCCCGTCCAGCCTGGCCTTGAACCCCTCCAGGGATGGGGCAGCCACAGCTTCTCTGGGCAACCTGTTCCAGTGCCTCACCACCCTCATAGGAAAGAATTTCTTCCTAATATCTAATCTAAATTTCCCCTTTTCCAATTTAAAACCATTACCCCTTCTTCTATCACTACACTTCCTGACAAGGAGTCCCTCTCCCAGGTTCTGGCACAGCGTGTGCTCAGCAGAGCTTGGGCTGCAGCATCTTTCTGATGTTTTGAGTGCTCGTCCCTCCATGAGAGACCCCTTTGGACTGGATCTACACCATGGCTAAACCTAAAGTGAGCCTCTGGGATGCAGCTCTGGCACTTCTAAACAAAGGGAGTGGGTTTTTGCTAAGATCAACAGCCTGCTTAACAAAGTTTAGGTGCTGTTGGATTATTTTTCCCATCACAGCTTCTCTCACACTCCAGCTTCTCAGGTTTTAGCATATGGCACGCCTCCCCTGGCACGCTGTGTGACAAAAGGTGGATTATATTAAAGCAAAAAGCCAAGCAAGGAAACAGGGTGAAAGCTCAGCTTCTGGGCCTCTTGCTTCCCCTCGTTGAACCCCCCTGACACTGGGCTAGTAGCCCAAGGGGAGCTGTGCAGCATCCTGGGCAGCAGGCAGGGGGATGCCAAGGGAGCCTGTCACCGCAGGAAGGCTCCCCAAGATGCTGCTTTGGGAAACTCATGCCCAAACCCCCAGGGGTTTACCTACGGCATCATTGAAGGGGGTGAGAAAGACAGCCAGACCTGCAGGCTGTCAATTGAAGCGGCTCGATGTTGTTGTTCTCCAGAAACCTGGGATGGTGTGGGAATTCCCACCTGGAACTGGGATTTGGATGAGCTTCGTGAGCGTGTCCAGCTTCAGCAGGGTGGGTTTGCTGGGAGCGGAGGGGACGCAGGCAGACCTGAGCCCACCAGCATCTCTGCTCCCTCCCTCCAGCCCCCTGGAGGGGCAGAGGCAGCGAGGAAAAGCGATTTAATGCATCCCATTTCCCAAGCGTTTGAAGAATCCTGTTCTCTGCCAACAGCAGCGTGTGGAGGGGCAGGGTCTCTCCCGTCCCAGCTCTGGGGGTGATTAGGAAGGGTATTAAGGTGGCTTTGAGTCAAAGGCTGTGTACAGCCCTTCACCAGAGGTAAACCCATAATGGAAAACACTATAGGAAATAGATTCCAAATCTAATTTTCCCCAGGATGTGTGTGTGGGGAAGCTGCTGGCAGCCTGGTGTTATTTGCCTCCCCACCTCCCAGTTCTTGCTCCTTCGTTAACTGGGATGAGCAGATCCACAGGTGGAAAAGCCGCTGTGCAAAATCCTCCCCAGCACAGGGGGTGGGGAGAAAGGTGTTCGGAGCCGTCCCGTGGAATCGGCTGCAGAATTTCTATTCCGGCTTCAAGCCTCGGTGGGAGGCAGCTGGAGCACAAAGCAAGGGCCAGCGAGGAAAGGCTGGTATTAGCCAGGGGGGGTTGTCCCCAGCCCACCTTTGCCAGCTGGAGACAGCAGCTCCCGCAGGCAGGATGGAGGAGCTGGTGGTATTAAATGACATCCTAATTAAAATCTAACTCCGCTTCCATTCACAAGGATGCCGGGCCACAGGCAGAGATGGATGATGGCTCATCCAGAAGTTATGAGCGTTTTAATTATATGTGTGTAGAACATAAACGCGCTTGATAAACACAAACCCAATTTAACAGGGCCCTTTCTGTGGCCCTACTCAGGTGTATAAAGGCTCTGCTGCTTAATTAAATGTGTTTTATTTGGGTAAAAGATGGGGACTTTATACAGTTAACAGCTGCCTTATTTTATAGGGTGGTTTTCACTGTATTTTACTTTTTTTTTTTTTTTTAAGTGTGGGAATCTTTCCCTTTAAAGGAGCACTACCGTGATGAAACCTCTACCTTTTAAAAGGCTACAAAGGTAAGACCGTGCAATTCAAGTGGAGGGTAATTTTAACCCTGATTTACCTTTCCCAGCTGGACTGTTTGTCTTCTCTTTAGTGCTCTGCTTTGCCGAGGCAACGGCATTTCGGTTGTAGTCCCCGGTTCCGCTTTGCTTTGGTCTCCCACCTGAACGCTGTAGCAGGGGCTGCTGCATTGATCCCGCTCCTGCTTCAGAGGAACCCAAACATCAAAAATAGCTCCCCTGGGACTTGAGAAGCAAATCATTAAAATATCTGTATTGATGGGCTTTCCCACTAAGGTACAGCCAGAACCAAAACTACTAGAGTCCCTCTTTTCAACACCTTTTCCAGAGCTACAGTTTTTATCCAAACAACGTCAAAAGATGGGGTTTATTGGAAATTAGGAGGATTCGTGCAATGATGCCCTGTGGCGTGGCAGCGCACAATTTTTCTGAGCTGGGGCTCGTCTGGAAAAGCAAAGGGAAGAACTTAGCTCTGGGCAGCTCACCTGATGGACGGAGATCCTTGGCTTCTGACCACCACCGGCCCCGTCAGCCTCCAGATGGGAGCGCATCCCTGCGACGGTCCCTTCCATCAAACCACACCAGACATTGCCGGCTTTAATTCCCAAAGCCAAGCGGACAAAAGGCCTGGCATGATTTTTGGGGAAGCAGTGCTTGTCTGAAACCAGCACGTGAACGTAGGGAGCTCAGAGAGGCAGCAGGTTAGCTTTTGGGGATCATTTTCCACCCCCTCACCAAGGGATCTGGAAGCAGCTGAACACAGCACTGAATTAATTCCCCTCCCTTCGATCCTATCAACTTTAAGCACTAACAAAAGGAACGGTATATACTTTTTTAAGGCATTTTGCACAAGAAAATGAAGAGGAAGACGGCAGCACTCAGTGCATTTCATTGCACCCACCTGCTCCTTCCCAGGAAAAAGCTGGGCACCAGGCACCTCCAGGACGGGAACGCCGGGATGGGGACCCCGCTCCCTCCAGGCACCGGCTGGGAAGGGGCACCCTGCCCCATCGCTGCAACCGGTGCCTCTGTCCACGCGATGACGCTTCCATTTCTCAATTAAAACCAGGCAGGCACACTCCTGTAAAGCAGAAACGATCCGAGCATCCAGGCACTCTTTTCCCCTTTCTTCCCATCCGCAGCCGCGCCTCCGTCTCTAACGCACTTCACGGTAACGAGCATCAGCCCAATTAAGCCATGGGGCTGGGATCAGGAGCGTGCACAGAGGGGGCAGCCAGACTGATCCTCATCCATAGCGGGGATTTGTTTAAAGAAACGATTCCTACTATTCAATAAACGGCAGTTTTAATTCCTTCTTCATATATGATCTTAAAATGAGATTTTTAATTTTTTTATTTATTCCATAAACAATATAACAAAACTCAGCAAGTTAACAATATGACGTTTTCACCATACAGAGTCAGTCACAAATATTTAAAACCTTTGCAACAAGAACAACAAAACCCAAAATATTACAAGAATAATTTACAAGAGGATCTATAAAACAGCAAAGCGCTCACAAATTTTCCAGTTTCCTTTACACAATATCACTACACTCTTTCACAACATTTCTTTTTATTACAAAATTCCCAACAAAAGTTTAATTTTTTTCTTTGTATTTTGGTTTTTAAAACCAGAAACTTTTAAGTATACATCCTTTTATTAACACCCGAAGGTGCAAAAAAAGGGAAACCTCACACATACAAACACTTCACAGCACTTTTCTAAGAAAAATATACACTTACAAAATATTTTACAAATTGGCACACTTAAAAATATACAAGATTTTGTAGGCGTCTTAGAGTGATCCTTAAGAATTATACTTCAATTGACTCTACAGAATATTTATAAAGCTTATTCTAAAAGAAAAAAGGCAAATCATTTCCAAACATGTTAAAATTGCAGTGTAAAATGTGGAACAGAAATGGATATGTTACATTCATAAAAAGGGCCATTTCATAGTTCTTAAATGCTCAAGAGGGGGGAGGGGGGGAATAAAAGTTTTCTTTAGCACCATAAAACAGGAGCAACTTCCTAACGAGGTGCCTCTAGTTCTATGGAAGGGAACTCAAGGAGCAGTACATTCACATCTCTGGAGGCAGCAGTCGAGGTGCCCCGGCCGGCGCCGCGGGCAGCGGAACAGAGCAGCTCCTTGGATTTCTACCCTGCTTCCCACTGGGAGTAAGAGACAAAAGGAGTTTAACTGGTACCTTTCTTTTTCGTGTGAGAATGTGGGT
>VZRU01017568.1:84292-100507 GCA_013398155.1 Pedionomus torquatus | reverse complement strand
CATTTGTCCCAACTCACCCCAGCTCCTGTCCTGGAGGAGGCAGCTCGAGACCATGATTGATAGCGTGGGTAAAACCAGCCACGGTATGTGGAATCTCAAGCCAGGGGACAGGCAGGGTCAAGCCCACAAAGTGCATCTGACTACCCTTCCCTCCTCAGCTAACATAATTTTGGGACGTGGAACATCTCCTCTCTCCTTCTTTCCTCCTGGAATGCAAAATGCCAGTTTCCCTAGTCAGAGTTTGGGAACAAGATTTGGCCAAAATATTGCAAAAAACAGCATTTGGCCAAAATATTGCAATAAAATCCTGCAAATAATGTATTTGCCTCATAAAAAAGAAAGACCAATCAAGAATTAGAAACTATACACTTGTTTCTGTTTAAATTCAGCAAAGGGTTTGAAATGAGAATTGTTAGGGAAATTACAGCTAAAAAAAATGGAGGAGAAGGAGTCGCTACCAACTTGCTGTCCATCTCTAAAGAAGTAAAGCAGATGAGAAGAACAGGCTCAGTTCCTTGTCACCCATGAAGGGGTAGGACAGGGCAGACCTCCCCGTGTGCCGGGGATTTGCCCTAAACACCATGGTGTGTATCTCATCTCCAAGTGAGCTGCTGTTGTCTCCTGGTAGCCCTATTTGAAGTCATATGATGTGTGGGACAACAAAGGAGAGGTTTATCACTGGAGGATATCCAAGATTCAAATTTGTGCTCAAATTTCCATAGTCCTGTTTTGCCTAATGATTAAATGGAATTGGAAAACATTGTTTAAGCATCAAAGGAAGTGCTTCGTTCAACACAAAATTTAAAAAATCTTACTAATATTATTACTTATTAAGCTATAATTAAAACCATAGTGAAAACAGACCAACTTAAAATGGAGTTGAGCTGCAAGCAAGAGGGTGCATTCAGTTCAGGAAGCACACCTGAAGATGGACATGGTTTTGTAGTCGCCAGCCGTCTCCAGATCCAAGGTTAGCCCTTTGCTGCCTCCTTGGCTTCCCCAGAGATTTTGTACAGTTCACTTACACTCTGCACAGACTCTCCTTCGGTAGGTGGGAACTCTTCTTCTTCCACACCTCTGCTGCTCTCATCTCTCTAGGCTGCACTAGTGAAAAGACCTCTTGTGACATCACAAGGATGTTTTTAAGATATGCAACACCACGCATGACAGCTTTTTGGCATTATATGGAGAGTTGGAAAAGAAAAAAAAAAGTTTTAAACATATCTTTTAAAAAGAGAAGTTCTTTCCCCCAGTAACTGCATCAGGTTTGATGGAGATGTTCTCTGGAGTGCTGTGGGTACAGCAGCAAGCACCTGCTCACTGGGAGATTCAGCACCCGTTTTGGGGATTCCTTCAATTTCCCTCTGAGGCTTCCATTTCACTTTTACGTGCCTCTTTCAGCCACAGGATGGGAGCTGCAGGGAAGCTCCTTTCCCTCTGCCACCAGCCTGATCACATTTTAATATTGGCCTTGTGGTTCTTCCACTGCTGGAAGTGTTACTCTTTCTCTTGTTCGTGACAAGGTAAAACCAGAAATTAATAGTGGTTTGACAGAGTACAAAAATCCTTAGAAGATAATATGATTTTTACCAGCAATGAGTGTGAATGCTGAAATATGTACACACAACGTGCTGAGGGTCTGGCATCTCTAACCAGGAATGCTGAAGTTATAATTTGTTTCTAATATGACAGTTTTTTGTCTGCCACGGAAGACTAGCAGTGAACTGATGCTTTATGCAGGAAATACATCAACTGTGGCATAATCATAGTACTCCTTGGACACCAGCTGGTGTTTTTTGGTAACTTGTTCTTTTAAGCAACATTCTTCAGATAATTTCTGGGTGAGAATCTAATCATCTTTCTTAATCCATTGGGAAGGGTTTTCAGTTTTATTTAGGAATGGAATTACAATGAGCAGCATGAAACCAAAACATATCAGCCATGGCAGGAAATAGGATTTAAAACAAAATTTTTAAAAACAGTCTACCTACCTTAATGCAAAAAGCATTAAGCGGTGCAGACTCTTGAAAGAGGCAGACTTCTTTCTTTTATTTTATTTAAGCATCTATTCTAAACATTTAAGCATTTATTCTAAACTGCACACTGATGTGAGATGAATATCTAAACCACTAATAACTGCGGCTAGATATTACACAAAAAGATTCATGCCCATCGCTACCTACTGCTTTTTGCCCCAAAAGGATTGTGCAGAATTTACAGTCTGTGGCTGTGCCCTCATTTGAGATACAGTACATAAAAATGCAATGTTCCATCCATCAGTGATGCAGAACTGGTTCAGGCATAACACATGCTAGCAGTTTAACTGCCGTGCTGCACCAGAAGTTAAGACCAGAAGTTATTAAATCCTATTATTTTGTATTAGGGAAGGCAGAATGTCATTGAAGGGAAAATTTTCCATGTTCTCCTGTTCTCAAAAGGCAAATAAACTACTGAGAAAGAGTAGAACAAGTGGTCAGGAGTTAAATTAAAATTTTAACCTGAGAATTTAAACTTTTAAAATCAAGTTGAAAGGTGTAACCCATAACAGCTGCAACATCTGACAGGCCTGCATTAAGCTTGTTTTTCAGCACCTCTGACCATTCCCCATTCTCCTTACAGAAGGTGCTTCCCCAGCTTGGGACATGGGGAAGAGGTCAAGATTGGTTCCAAAATACTTAGGAAGACAACAAATTTTTCCCAAGCCAGAAGCACTCTGTGATTGAGAGGCTGTAATCGTACATCATACAGTTACATGCTATGAGTTGAATACATACTCTTCAGCAAAAGTGAGGCCAACAATCCACCAAAGGGAAATAAAACCTAAGCAGTTTTAAATTTATTCTCTGGACATGAAAATGTCCTTCCATATCTCGTTACCTGCATTACACTGCTTTTTATATTGCAGTCTTGGAGATCACCAACATCGAGGCATGGCAGAGAGCACACTGAGCCTTCAACAGGTAGTTGGGGACAAAAGCTCCAGCGATTTCTATCCACTCTAGCTCATTTACATGAACTTGGCTTCTAAATCAACTTTCACATGACTTAAAATTGATTAGAAGATACTATGGCTAAGAGCTGAGTTTGTCTTTTTCAACCTAGGCATAATTGCCTGAGGTGCCAAGCATGTGGGTTTGCCTGATCTTGACCTCAGCTCCCCTGACTCAAGTTTGAAATATTTTTCCATGTGATGTGAAGGCATTTTAAGGCCTTTCAGGGATTTTGAGCACTACCTGAACCCACATAGGCTGTACACACACAGTAACAATTGCAAGCACACATGGACCAGTNTGAAATATTTTTCCATGTGATGTGAAGGCATTCATGTACACACACAGTAACAACTGCAAGCACACATGGACCAGCCCCAATCCCATACTGGAATCAAATAACATTACACCTACAGGAAACACTTGTTACCTCAGTGCTGACCAGAACCAGCCCTGGTCTTACCTCCAAAACACTTCTAATTAAGAACAGATGTTTGAAGGACAACACCTGAAAACGTAACGTCAGACTGCTTACACTGTGCCTTAGGCACAGTCCATTTTTCTTTTCTCCCAGGGTGTCTCTTGGATATAATCTGACAGATGTTCCTACATCTAGTTTGATCTGAGCTACTGTAAGTGACAGCACGACCACAGATAACCTGTTAAAGCAAAGCTGTGGCCACGTACCCTGCACTGGCTGAAGATGATGTGAGAGGAGAGAGTACTGCCTACATCCTGATTGCTTCAGCTGCCCATCAGCGGTCTTCCCTTCTCCCTCACCAGCATAAGGACGGGCATAATTACTACCTTTAACTCTTCTATCAAGCTTATCCTCGTTAGTCCATTCCAAAAAATCACTGCTTGTCACTCAAGCTGTCGTAACCCACCTGTGATTGTTTCCAGTTTGTGGTAACACAAAGGCTTCTGGTTTCCTGTGAGACTAAGATGGCCCATGAGGCCAGGTCCGGCAGCTCCTGTAGGTCTTGTAACTCCTTAGGTAAGGCCATCTGGTCACTTGGGAGATTCAGAAGTGTCATTGCATTGAGTGTGGACAGACTTCAGTGGAATCAAAATCCATATTGGTTTAGTTCAGCCAACAATATGGGGCATGCAGTAGGTCTGGTGTCTGAGGCTTCTCCCTGTGAAACACACTTAAATTGAGTGGCAATTGATACAATTTTAAATTGATGTGATGACTCTGTGCATATGCATACCTTCTTAACTCTACCTGAACCTAGAGTTTCATTTTAACTGAGAGTTTGGGACTGTATGTCTTGAGGACACATGGAAGCAATTGCACTTTTTAGAATACAGATAGCAAAGATAGAGCACAGATAGCAGATAGCAGAGACCCCAAGTATCTCAGAGGTCTTGGGACAGATTCATAAGAGGTGGAGGTTGCAGACATGACTGACTTGTTCTTCCTGACCTTCCTGACGAAAGGAGGAAAAATATCAGTTCTCACTGAAGTTTGCTTCCTTTATCACTACAGGCACTTACGGATTTAGCATCATGAATGTATCTGCAATACAGAAGATCTGCCTCTAACAATTATCTTACACTATGCTGCAGTGCCACATGCAATTAGGGCCGCTCCTTCAACACATCAGACAGGTGTACTTCTTACCCAGAATAATTTTTCATCTGACAGCACCATGAAGGAAATCAGAAAAGACAAGTGGAGAAAGCAGCTAAAGCAAACGGAGGCGTTCACAGTGCCTGAGAAAGAGGAGAACCTGGAGAAAAAGAGTATAAAGTGAAGGAGGAAGAAGAGCTCTCATCCAAATCTCAGAAAATGGTTTCTCTCAAATGCCACTGAAAGCAGATGTAGAACACATAGGCAAATGCCACAAGTAGGCATTTAGAGATGCTCATGTGGAACGCTCAGCATCTCCCACACTGGCAGAGGGAGATGGGGATGGAGAGGGACACAGACAGCTGGTTGTGGTGGGGACAATTCCCTGCATGCAGCCATGGGGTTACATTCAGTCTGACGCACATCGCCAGCTTCCCTGTGTTTCTGCCTCCAATGCATTCCTCTTCAGACAAAACATTTCCCTGCTCTCCTTGATGGGCTGTTCATGCTGTTCTGAATCCACATCAGCAATATTTGGTGCTTGTGAGGCATTTTTCAGAGGCAGAGCTAGGAACATAATCATAGAATCATAGAATTGTCTAGGTTGGAAGGGACCTTTGAGATCATCTAGTCCAACCATCAACTTAACTCTGATAAAAAGACAACAACCCATCACTAAACCACATCACTAAGCACTATGTCAACCCAGCTTTTAAATACGTCCAGGGATGGTGCCTCCCCCCATTCCCTGGGCAGCCCATTCCAAGGCTTAATGACCCTTTCAGCGTAAAATAAACTGGTGCCCTGACAGTCTCAGCAGTGTCCCTGTGGGAGATAGCACTGTGCCACAGGGGACGTGATTCCAAGCCAAATGGGGAGTGTGGAGGGTTAGGGGAAGGAAAACTTTAATCCCAGAGATCAGAGAAATGAGATTGAATATGTTATCATGGAGAAACTGGTGATGCTACAGCACATTCACTGAGCAGTTATCAGTATTTCCCAGGCTTCTGCTGATATCAGCAAACTTTTGATCAGCTTTATAAAGCTTATATTTCCAAATGAAAGAATATGGATTAAAAGCAAAATTCCTCTGAATCTGGATTTTATGGGCTATTTTACAGCCAGATGCCATGGCTGCTCTAACCACTCTTCCCCTTCTCCACTTTGATACAGCCAGAAGGTCATGAATCTTTCCTATCTCCCTCACATAACTGGAAAAGGGATCCTGACTGTTCTGTGTGAAGAACTTTGATTTAAAAGACCAATTCAAATGATCTTTGACCATGCCAAGGTTTGCCATTTTCAGATAAGAAGTAAGAGAAATGTTCAGCTGCCTATGAGATGCCTCTCTTCCTCCCCTCAAACATTTTAAATACCAGCAGTGCAACACAAGCTGCATGCAAAGTAAAAATAAAGACCAATTTTAACTGTTAAAGTAACCATCTCCTTCCTTTGCATGAAGACGACGTGTAAACATACACATTAAAATACCATGTATTTGAGAAATAGGCCAAGAGAGCAAGCCATCTGGCATCTAACAAATATTATGACAAATGTGACATTCTTTCCAGATTTTTATGAATTGCCTCCCACAACTCAAACAAACAGATTAAAGGCAACTGAAAAGGAAAAATGTTTATTTGTGCCTTACGTTGGCCTGAGAATGAGATATTTTACTTTTGCATTTTAGGGAGGAGAGCAAAAAGGAAGCTGGGGGAGGATGGAGGGCTATTTGCCTTAGAAACTGAAGCCAAATCACCCAGTCTTCCCTGGAGAACTTGACTAATCAGGGAACCAGGAGAAGACATGAGTATGAAATCTAACTGATTGAGAGAAGACCTGCTTTTTATTCAGGCCATTATTTATTTTTGTTAGTGTCTATGTAATTTCAATACTCTTGGGGGGGGGCTTTTTTTGTTTGTTTTTTTAAGAGTCAGCAGTCCCACTTCCCCATGGAAGTTCCATTCCCAGAAGATTAAGTAGTGCTGCCAGCATAAAGGGCTTTTAAAATAAGAGCCCAATCTTCGTGTAACTACAGCAGGAGAGACCTTTTATCATTATTTCAAGGAGATAATGTAAAGGTATAAACGTTTTTAAGTACCTTAAGCACCTTTACTTGAGTAAGCCATCTTCTTCACAGAGCAGCTGTTGTTGATCATCTGTACAGAAGCTGCTCTTCAGCTGGACAGCAAGTCTGGCAATGATGCTGCATCTTTGATGAAGCTTTCTCTTACACTCCTGGGAATAACAATATTTGTCAAAGAGTTAATTCAAAACCTCTTATATGTCACTGTCTTTTCCATAACATAACCTAAGGACTTTATTAATGGAGACATCAATGGTTGAACTCAGGCTTTAAGATCAAGCTCTGTCAAGCTGGATTTTGAGCCCTATCTTGTGTTAAGTCAGCCTGTCCAACAGATAATAACCTCATGTTATCAACCCCTTTCTCCACACCCTTACACCTTTACAGAAACTTTCTTATCAGTTTAGGAGTTCAACAAAGATATTTACAGGCTGCATGTAATAAAAAAGATTTCCAGACCCAAGACCTTTAAGGAATAAAACCGATAAAACCCCAGCTTAAGTCCTGGCCTGCATTGGTTTTGTGTGGAAAGGTTTTGGTAGCAAAGAGGCTACAGGGATGATGTCTTTGAGAAGATGCTAGAT
This sequence comes from Pedionomus torquatus, assembly GCA_013398155.1. NCBI lineage: Eukaryota > Metazoa > Chordata > Aves > Charadriiformes > Pedionomidae > Pedionomus > Pedionomus torquatus. The sequence continues at coordinate 93,271 of VZRU01017568.1, read as the reverse complement.
GCTTCCCCCCATGTCTGACAGACTCCATACCAGCCAGCTCCAAGATGGACCAGCTGCTAGCCAAAGCCAAGTCAATCGGGAATGGTAGTAGTGCCTCTCTGATAACACATTTAGGAAAGGTGAAATGAAAACTTGTGCAATTGCAGCTGGAGAGAGGAGTGAGAACATGTCAGAGCAACAGCCCTGCAGACACCAAGATTAGTGAATAAGGAGGGGGAGGAGGCGCTCCAAGTGCTGGAGCAGAGATTCCCCTACAGACCATGGTGAAGACCACAATGAGGCAGGCAGTCTCTCTGCAGCCAATGGAGGTCAGTGGTGGAGCAGGGATCCACCTGCAGCCTGTGGAGGACTCTACACCAGAATAGGTGGATGCCAAAAGGAATCTCACACCAAGGTGAGCCCACGCTGGAGCAGGGTCCAGCCAAGACCTGTGAAATGGAGAGAGGAGCCCAAGCTGGAACAGTCTGTTCCTGAAGGACAGCACCCCATGGAAAGGACCCACACTAGAGCAGTTAGTGAAGAATTACAGCCCGTGGGAAGGATTCATGTTGGAGAAGTCCAAGGAGGACTGTCTCCTGTTGGAAGGACGTAACACTGGAGCACAGGAAGAGAGTGAGTCACATGATGTGTGATGAACTCACTGCCACCTCCATTCCTTGTCCCCCTGTGCCACTTACAGGGAGGAGGTAAAGAAAATGGGGAAGGAAGTTGAGCCTGGGAATAAGGGAGTGGTGGGGGAAATGCGTGTTAAGATTTAGGTTTTATTTTCATGGTAATAAATTAAACTAATTTCCCCCAGTCAAGTCTGTTTTGCCCATGACAGTAATTGCTGAGTGATCTCCTTTTCCTTATCTTGACCCATGAGCTTTTCAAAATATTTTCCCTCCCCCTGTCCAGCTGAAGAGGGGAGAGATAGAGAGGCTTTGGTGGACACTTGTTTTCCAGTCACAGAATCACAGAATATTCATGGTTGGAAGGGACCTCTGAGATCAGCAAGTCCAACACAAAAAAAAAAAAAGCAAACCGAAACAAACAAACAAACAAAAAAACCCCAAAACCCCAAACTCACAAAAGAAATCACCCAACCCAACAATCTCAGCCACTAGAACATGCCCTAAAGTGCCACATCTACAAGTTTCTTAAATACCTCCAGGGTTGGTGACTCCACCACCATCCTAGGCATGCTGTTCCAGTGCCTGACCACTCTCTCAGTGAGTTAATTCTTCCTAAGATCTAATCTAAACCTCCCCTGCCACAACTTCAGACCATTTCCTCTGGTCCTGTTATTATTCACTTGGGAATTTGAATTCACTTGGTCAACTCACCACACAAACCTATACAATTTTTGGCTGAGTTCTCATGGATGATGATAAAAGCAAGGTTTAATTCATGGTCAATGCAAACAATTATTTATATTGGTGGGAGTTACATTGGTATCTTTGTGAACTTGCCTACTTTTACTCACAAACAGCGATGCGCTCTTTCAATTCCTTGTTCAAAATAATAGAATCATGGAACGGTTAGGGTTGGAAGGGACCTTAAAGATCATCCAGTTCCAACTCCCCTGCCATGGGCAGGGACACCTCCTACTACACCAGGTTGCTCAAAGACCCATCCAGCCTGGCTTTGAACACTTCCATGGAAAGGAAAATATTAGCTGCTAGTTTACAAACTTCTCTTGAAAAATCTTCATTAAAAATAGAATTATAGAATTGTTTTAAAATGAACTTGGCTGTACCAGAATAATAAAAAAAAAAAAAAAATCCTCGCAGATGGTTAAATTATCTACTTAGTATCATTGGTTGAGACATTTCCTATCTTTATTTGTTGGAAGACAACTAATGATGTGGGAGCTGGTGTGCTTTTAATTAACGTTTCCTGGGTTCCATATAGAAGTATGTTGATCTGTTAAGATTTTAAAAATCCCCTGATTTCCACTAAAATTTAACTTCCAAATGTTGAGGGGAGTACCTAAGTGATACTTAATTCCCAAGTAAACAACCAATTACTCCCATCTGAGCTGCCTCTTCAAAAATGGCAGTTTTCAACAAAGGTGTGTCCATGCAAAGCCAGGGAGGAAGCATCTCTGTAGCTGGCAGGGCTTTTACCCCATGGCCCAGGGGCAGTTCTCCAGCATGGAGCCCTGCTCAGCTCCCTTCTCTGATGCAACTCTGCACTGTCTTTGAGGATGCAGAAACCTGCAGTAAATAGGTAGGATTTACAGGCTTCACTGCAGCCTGTAGGAAAGGATGCTAGCTGTCCCACCATCCTATATTTTTGGCCAAGAATGGAGTGTCATCCATTCAGCCCATCACAGGCATCCAGCAGTGCAGTGAATTTCCTCCGAGCCCTTTAATCTATCTCAAAGTATAAAACCAAACTTAAAAGGAGCCAATTCAGCTGCAATAATGATTCCTGCACGGCACAGTTTAGTATTTAATAGACTTATCACCATCTGTTCTAGCTATAAACAATAAAATCAGAGACAATGGAACCAGCAGCTGCAATAATTAAAAAATAAAAAGCAGAGATAGAGGAAGGAGGTGAGTGAATACATGCAGTGCAAGCATAGAAAACAATTGCAGGAGAAACCTTGTCGAGGTACTCTGCAAGAGAGAGCTTATTGCCATGTTCTGTATTCTGCACAGCATGTATCCATCATATTTTTTCTGACGTTTTAGATGTAAGCCAGTGGAGGAGAGTAGGAAACAGAGCTCTGTGCTGAAACAGTGAATCCACATTGATGCTGATTTCTTCACAGCAAACAGAAATTCACAGCAAGATCGTTTTCTGATACTGGAGAGATGATAAAGTTAAATGCAGTGAGGAAGACAACACTTTTCTCTACAGGCTGCAAACGGGTCCGAGTTGGAACTGGGGCTTATTTCCTACTAAATCAAAGGTCTGAATTTTCCAGAAGGTATGCCTTTGCCAACAGTGCAGCACCAAGGGGCAGTGATGTTTCCGGATTCAAGAGTAAATTCACTGAACCGGCATGAGTTACAGTCGCAGTAAAGTCTTAAGCAGACTATGTTCCTTCTCTGCATTGTTTTCTAGACAGCTTCTCTGCCAGTGAGCTAAAGCAATAATTCGGCCGCTTTCACCAACCTGCACACAGAGTATCTCTAGTCAAACAGTTACAGCCTGGACTAGAAATTCAGTTCTGTTAGTGAAGGTAAAAATGTTTCACAGTATTTTTCCAAGGAAAATTTTGAAGCTGAATGAAAATCAACCAAATAGATGATACATCTTTTTGAGTGTGTATAAGAACATGACAGTAAAAAAAGTCTGTAAGGATATGCAACGGAAGAACAGAGATTTTGGATCTGATTTTAAGCTTATGTCATCTTTATACCTTACTGGAATGACATCTGTCAAAATCAAGAAAAACACAGGAGACCTAAACCCATGCTAAGAAAAAACAACTGGAATCAGGTTCAGTGTCTTAATGTCTCACACACTCAGTACTCCTATTTTAAAAATAAATAATCCTACTGCAAACTGAAAGCTTTGCCAAGAACTTCAGAGGAATACCGTGAGGGTAATACTGGCAGAAGGGATATCAAAACTCATTTGTGCCTTTAAGAGCAGCTGTGAACAGAACTTGGTGAAATACCTGGTAAATAAGATCAATTGGCCACCTGAACTAAAAGCCAGAACAACTCACCCCTGTATGTACTACACCAAGAAACAGACTGCCAACAGGTGGAGTTACTATACAGCCCTCAATATATTACAGAGACCTTGAAATAAAGTCTTATTCTCCATATAAGTCAGTGTGACAATAAAGGCCCTGAAGCCGTTTCTGCTGCCTTAAGAACAGCTGAGCACCAACCTTGATTTTATTAATAACTCAATCTACAACAGTAGTGAAATTTCAGTTGAAGATTCTGTTAATTTGGCTCTCCCAGTTATTTGCCTTTAGAAATTTCGCTTTCCTGAGTCCTGTTGCACTTTCTCCTGGCAGTCTTCCCTGTCTCCTCACTTGTAACCAGGTTTAGGAGTAACCAGTGAAGAGTGGCTTGGGTCACCCTACCTACCCTTAAGAGATGATCATAAATCATATCCTATGACCACTTCACATATAGATTTTAAGATCAGAAAAACTGTGTGACTATTTGCCCTGTGCTGTCATTGAAATCCATCTAGTGCAAAGACAGATGCCCAAAATTGGATTTTGACAAGGCAGTGCAGACACATATTTTACATCCATGTTAAACACTTTCTCAGAATAACTTGCATTTTTTTCACTGTCTCTTACCTGGAAGCTTTTTCAAAACTCTCTTTGTTCAATGTGCTTTGGAAAGCTGAAAGGGAAGCCTGTGGCTGGAGTCAGTTTTGCTAAGACATACTGGAGGACTCTGTAACTGATAGGGGTCATGGGGAAAGAGCTGAACAACAAAATGAAACAGAAGAGAAAGGTCATGTTAAAAATCATTCCAGTTGAGCTAATACACTGGAAAACTACTTTTAAGGATGATAAACCTTGGAAAAATTAGTACAAAGTTAGAGTAGCAGCATCAAAGGTAGAAAAATCTAAGCTAGGCAGATTTACTTCAATGCTTTAACATAGTTTTCATAGATGCTGGATGCAACAACCTTTCCCTGTGAATAGCTTGTCTAAGATGGGCGCCAAGTTGAAACTTGGATAGCACAGTACTGGTTGTGTTTGTGCATCTGCTGCTACTGCTCTTCTGCTCTTATTTACATGTTGCTGGTGAATGTTTGACTTGTTTGCAGTAAACACAATTGTTATTGGAGGTCTGAAGGATGTGTCAAGTCGATGGAACTAAGCAGAGAAGGACATACAGCTTGCTGGAGGCACTTTGAAGCGAACCATGAAATCAGCTGTTTCAATTCTGGATATTGCCAAAACCTTCGATATTTGTGGAATAAGATGTAGCCTTTTCAGACCCGAGGTGTAAAAGAAGAATCAGTACGTATAAACATGTTTCATTTGCTTACTTCCTTTGTGCAGCTTTAAGAGGTCAAATGGAAGAGGGAACAAGGGGGAATGGCTTCAAGCTGCAACAGGGTAAATATAGACTGGACATTAGGAAAAAATTCTTCCCAGAAAGAGTGGTCAGGCACTGGAATAGGCTACCCAGGGAGGTGTTCTAGTCACCATACCTGAACATGTTGAAGAGCCATTTGTATGTGGTGTTGAGGGATATGGTATAGGGGAGAACTTTGTAGAGTGGGGTTGATGGTTGGATTCAAGGATCCCAAGCGTCTTTTCCAACCTGAATGATTCTATGACTCTTAAGACTTACACTGATTAGCCAAGACAAAGAAATTTATATGCTCTGAAGGGGCTTGTTATTCTGTCACATATAAAAGAAGATCTGTTGCTGAAGTACATTTATTACTATGCGTTGTGAAATCATTAATAAAGTCTAGTCATTAATACTGAGTACATTGAGACAGTGTGTTTCTTACTGTGGTATTTAAATAATAAAATGAAATTTGAAAATCTCTCTTTTGAGCTAGACCCTGGCTTAGGACAGCACTGACAGACTTGGGAGGTCCATGAGCAGTAGAGCTGAGATGTCCCACCATGTGAACAGGAACACCACCAAGGAGCTACCACCCTGTGCCATGGAGAACCAGCAGAGTACAGCCACCATCCTAGTTCTACAACAGGTACCAGCAGGTGCCAGTACTTCTGTACCAGAACTGACTCCTGCCAACCTTCCACCTACAAAGGCCCCCTACCAGGACATGGGGAAGTGATGGGGAAGCATCACTGCTGCTGTGAATAAGCAGTACTTCGCTGAGGACCAACCCTTCTCACACAGGCTACCATGCCTGGCACACAAAACCAGCAGATGAACTGCTGCCTAGCTAGGCTCCTCTTAGCTAAACCATGAGTAAACAAATTAAGCATTATTCCATCTGCCTGGGGATATTCACAAAGATTACTGAGGCTAATAATAACCCTGGGTTCCTTCCCCGCCACAGTCAGTGAAAGAAGTGGAATGTCTTTCTGGACCACATCACCTCAAAACAAGGTCAGTTCCTTCTGCTGACCTTCATGCCTAATTTCAAGACATTTTCAAGGAACACCCTTTCCAGCAGGAGAAAAACACCTTTTCACAACCTTAAAAAAAATAAAAAGGCAAACGACTTGACTGAAAAATCTTAACTACACTTCATAATGGGTCAATAAACAATAACTGCAATATATGTAACACACAATGAATGGACACAAGTTACATCAATACTGAAATAGAAATAAAATGCAGTTAGCTCGAGGTCCCACTAAACTTTCTGTCGAGACCTGGAGTTGTCTACAGAAAAAAACCTGTGTGCACCAGTGCAGAAATATGAAAGATTCAGCCAGGACTGAGTCTGGTCTTTTACTATCTGTGCTATTAAAATAAAGTTATCTTACTGCATATAAAGCAAACATATCTGTTTGGCTATTTCAAATCAGTCTCATTCAGCTGTCCGTGCTTCTGGGAAATCTCTGTCTAAATTTGTTGCTTCTGAATAGTTCTTGTATTTTTCTATGACCTTAGTTTTGCTCTCTAATGTCAAGGTAAGGCCAATGTGGTCTGCAAGTCCATCGCTAAGGCTCTGATAAATACTTCTCTCAAAAAAAGTTTAACTGTATTTGAACTCTGCTGCTGAGTAGAAGGGCTAGATGCTGGTCTGTAATACAGTCACTTTCCTCTGAAGAATCTTCTTTTACAGTCTTGACTCTGTCAAAGCCCAGAGAGACTGAATTAACCTTTTGTAGATAATCCCACATTACTGACGTGTGTGAGGAGCACCTGCAGTCATCCTGTGCCTGAAGAGACATTGCTAAGTCACGCTCAATCAATTCAATAGACATCTGTGCACAGGAGACTGTGTGAGGAACAGTTCTGCATTAACCTACCGACCGGTGGAGGCCATGATGCTACCTGGGAGAAGTTTGACAAAAATGTAGAAGAGACTTTCAATGCTGTTTTAAAGATACATTCAGGGCAGGATTTGTCTCAGTAATTTATGTTTTCATTCAATGGTGCATCTGAGGATGCACTTTATGGTCAGCAAAGAAAGCAAGAGACTTCAGTGCTGCAATCCCTGGCTTATGTCTGCACTGTGGAGAGCTTGAATACTCTGAGGGACCTGTCTCTCTCCATTGACTAGAAATGAAGACAGATGACTAGTCCAGACATAAATGTTGTAGGCAGCTCAACTCAGGAGACTAACTCTCTCCATAATGCCCTACGTTGCCTTACAATACCTGTCACGTGCTGAATTAAATTGTGTCACCTGCTTAGGATTCATTTAGTCATTGGAAGGGTGGATTAACTAATTACTAGTATGCTGAGAATCTTTTTGACCAAGAAATACATAAAACTTCAGTGTCATATCAAAAACACATGCATCATCAACTAGAAAGGTTTGTCATTAAGAATGTAGTACTTTTCCTAAGCAATTTCTCAGTAAATGTTAGATAGCTAAACTAAATCCACAGATATAGACACCTTCAAGAAGCATTGGTAGATTTTGCCAAGTAAAGAGGTGTCACTAGCTGAAATTTCAGAGCATAAATTTGACAAGTGGGAGAAAAACTGAGAAGTCAGAGCTCACAGATTCAATAATGCATTGTGTCTGCAGGAAAAAACATAAGTGGAGAACTCAGTACTGAAAAGTCAGTGTACATGCAAAGTAGGGAGGAAGATAGTTGGAAACTAATAATTGCATGACAAATAGCCTGATCAAAAACAGTAAAGCAGATAAAGACTGGCTCTCTGAGCCTAGCTTGGAGATATGTCAAAAAGTGATGCTGAATAACCTCCAAAATGCTTGTTTGCTCTCATAATACTGACATCAGAAGAAACAAACAAGCCAAAATTAAATCTGTAAACTTGGAAGAAATCTTCAGGAATCTGGGAGGAAAAAGTCAGCAATCTGTGAGGAGAAGGAAGAAGTGTAAAGAAAGGGTGATAGGGCTTTACAGTTAAGCACTACTGAGAGCTGGTAAGAGGTTTTCTTGAAGTTTAATATATCTGCATATACAAGGTGAGACTGAAACACTTACTGTCTTGGTAAGTGACTTTATAAGACAGACAATCCAAACTTCCAACACCTTAGTAGAATAAGCAGCTGACTCTTAGCGACTCCTTATGGAAGGAGATAGAAATTAAAATAAAGCAATAGTGGAGAAGAGCTTGCAATACACCTTTCAGAGGACAGAAAAGCCTGGGGAAGACAAGGGAAAGCATACTTTTGCACAAGCAATTCTTTGCACAACCATCCTTTTGCACAAGCAATCTCTGTGTTCAGGGGGATTTTGCCCAGGGGCACAGCCATAGGAGGGGAGCTGCTGGGGAATGGTACCCTTCAAAATAGTTTTTACTTCCTTAAATAGTCCCATAAATTCAGCCATATAAAATACAGGAGTTCCAGCAAGCCAAAGACAAATACTTCTGGCAACAGCTCTGCTAGAGGAAAGGAGTATGTGGTCTCAAGTCAAACACGTCCAGGTACTTTTCCCATTCCCAGGGAAGGGTATCAGGGGGACACCAGAGCAATGGAGCAGCTGAAGCTGCCCACTGTGACCCTGCACAAGCATTCGCAGTAATTTCACATCCGAAGGGCCCGTGTCCCCTCACCTGCGATGCTGGATTCCCATCACCGCCGCCTCACAGCACTCCAGACAAGAGCTGCTCCCCGGGAGGCAGAATAACAAACAACATCCACTTAAATTGTCAGTATTTTACTGAACTTGTAGCACACCATCCAGGAGCGCAAGAGGAGGTGGTATTTTAATCAAGAGATTTGCCCGTTGCTGGGACACGACCAGGCAGGGAGCACACTCACTTACTTGAAAGACACACTTCCCAGGGATGTGGCAGGGGTAGGAAGGACACACGTGTAGGCACCAGGCTCTCCTTTTACAGGGCTATGCAGCAAAATCATGTGAAAGCTACAGAGGGTCACATCTGGCAAATATCAGACACAGATTATCAGACACTCAGAAAC
>VZRU01017568.1:9342-77065 GCA_013398155.1 Pedionomus torquatus | reverse complement strand
AATTAAAAAAAAAAAAAAAAGAGAGAGGGATAAATAAATTAGGCTCCACATTTGAGACTCCTCAACATTCACTTTCTGGAAACTTAAGTAATCTTCAAAAAACAAACTAAATCACTAAGAGCAACAGAATTTTTTTCAGCTGGCAGCACTGTGAGACAAAGGGAAATAATTAATGTGGACTTGTGAACATGAAGGTAGACTTTGGATACCACCCCCCCAGAAAGGGGCTTCTGCCTCTATTCACTCATTTGGAAAAAGCAGATTCCTGGGCTAGTGTTGCCAACCCAGATTAAGAGAGATGATTTAAAGTAATCACTGACTTCATAAGGATTTTAAAGATTCTCCTGGCACAGATTTACACCAGCTCAGGTCTTTGCTGGCTCATGCCATGTAAAGGCTTGTCTCACACAGGGTTTGACCAGGCTCCAGCAGATTATGCAGCATATCTGGACCCAACTTCCTCTGAGTCATGAGTGCATTAACCCCCCAAATTATTTAAAACTGTGACTAATTAGCCGGCTTGAGGTTGAATTCCAATTTGCGTGTTTTGCCAGTTCATGAACTTAATGAATTCCCCTAACACTGTAAAATAGAGTGGCATACTGTGATGCTATACTCAATATCACTATTATCTGTGTAGTCTGAGGCCATTTTTCTGCCCCTAAGTCTTTGGAGAGAACAAACTTCAAATGTATAAAACTGGTTAAGCTTAACAAATTTTAGAAGCTGGAAACAAACTCTTGATAGATTCACTAGCAGCATCCTACAATTGTAGATGCCAAATAAACAGTCAGACCAAACCGCACTACATTTGTAGGGTAATACTGAGGCTGGCATGCACTAAGACACTGAGCAACAGGTTGTATCAGGTGTTTGCATGGCCAGGCCATGCCTTGAGAAAACAAATTATTAGAAAACACAAGATGATCACATTTGCTGCTATTTTTAGACTTTTTTTCTGATCTTAACACCCACATCTGCACCAGTGAGATGATCAAGTTGTGTCTACTGGCTCTGATGGGACTCCCATACCTTGACATCCACCTTCCTCAAACTCACTGTGGACAGAATAATATATAAAAAAGAGAATCTGTTCTCCCTTGGAAAAAAAAAATAAATATATATATATATGTTATTTTGAGAATGTAAATTGCCCCTGTATGAGATACTTTAATCCAGCAAAACCCCAAACCAGCAGAATAAATAAGCTGGTTATGATGGGAAGGGAGAGGAAACAAGTTCTCTTCTAAGTATTTTTCTTGTTCGTTCTCAGGTTATTGATATATTTTGTAAACTGCAGAGATTTAAAAAGATCCCTGGGGCTCCCAGGTGTGAAAGATCAGCACTACTGAAAGTAGCTGAGGGAGCGAATGTTCACAAACTATATCCTGTCATCATTAAATCACTTTGCTGAATACATCAAATTGCTAAACACAAATATTTACATATAAATCAATACATCTATCTCTTCATTTTGCTAGCACAAATACACAAAACATATGTAGAAAGTGAATGGATCCCTTTAATATTTCCCGCCTCCCTCCCCCCCTTAAAAAGGAAATTCATGACAAGAAAAAAATAACTTATAGCCCGGTATGTAACTGAGCAGTCACTTAAGCAGGTTGCCTTTGTAAACAAGCGAACCCAGCAGTTCAGAGCAGCATGAATCACCTCTGTTCATCTCAGTGGGATGTTAGCTTCATTCCCAGTAACCAGCCTCTAATGCATTAACACTGTGAATTAATTTGCTGTTGACCAAAATATGTAACCGGAGCTGGGGGGTGGGTGGAGAAAAATGCATGACATACATGGAAGAATACCTTTTTTTGGCACCACGGTGAGCAATGCCAGCTCCCAGGTGGTCCCCAGGACATGAGGGAGCCATGCCCATGGCTCTGGGGAGCTGCAGCAGGGAAAAGACTGGCTTGCCAATTCCTAAGGAGAATCCTCTGTAGGGAGGGATTCAAAATTAGAGGTAGTTACAGTGACTACCTGGGCTAAACCTGAGTTCCAACCCCCCTGCCAGTGGAAGGTGTCCCTGTCCATGGCAGGGGGTTTGGAACTCAATGATCTTTAAGGTCCCTTCCAACTATAACCATTCTATGATTCTATGAAACTCAGCAGCTGCTGTGCCCCTCACATTGTGGTCAGACTACAGAGTCTTTACCAATACCAGCAATCCTGACCAGTGCTGTTAGCCCTGCTGGTATTTTGGCTGCTGTTCCTAGGATTGTGGGCTTTGCTCACCTAAAATAAATGCAGAGGTTACAGGATTAGGCCTTTGGAGTGGCAGGATAAAGCCTCCATCTATTTAAATAAAGGTACGGGAGCCTCACAGGGGCTGAGATGGACAGAAAACAGTGCAGAGTATCCACAGGTATTCTTGCAGAATTGATCATATCCCCTCTCACAAAACCTACATGATGAAAAGGGACCAAACTCCAAACAAACACTGGAGGTTTTAGGCAATTATTGATTTTGCTATTCAAGTAGAAAGAGTAGTTCCCATAGTAACGAGCCCATCACTCCCTACCTACAGCACTGCTTGCTCTCATACCTTGAGCTCTTAATTTAAAGAAATACATGTATTCACACAGCTGTCCCTCAGAGATCAGTTCCCTCTCATTTCACCTTGACACAAGCGATGACCTGCCCTGGATCTGACAGCTTCAAAACACACCAAAGGCTTTCCCCAGCTCCTGTGGTGTCCATGGAGAGAGCAGTGGTTGCAGTGAGGGGGACACTCGCCCGCCTGGCCCAAGAGATGGCCACTGAGGTGGTGCTGAGGTTGATGCTGCTCCAAAGCACTTCCAGTAGATTCATGCAAAGGAGGATCTCGTGCTTCTGGATAGGTCTCCAGTGAAACAACACTCCTTTTGCATCAACACTACACAAGGGCAGAGGTGGCTCCCAAATTTTTCTTAATTGTGCCACATTAAACCTGCCATTGGTAGGAAGTAAATTCACCTTCAGCATTCACAGTATTTCTTCCTCTGTCCAACATTAATTAGGGCAAACATCCCTCAAACATAACAAAGTAAATAAATAGATAGCAAATAACTAAATTAAAAGGGATATCATATCACTACAGGAAGTTATGGCAGCTCTGAGTAGAATAATTGAACCACTTTTGATATTTTTATCAGTTAGGCAATACAGAAGGTCTGGCTCCTTCTGAGATGTACATCATAGAATGGTTAGAGTTGGGAGGGAANAAACTTCTCTCTGTGATTTTTTTCATAGAATGGTTAGAGTTGGAAGGGACCTTAAAGACCATCCAGTTCCAACCCCCCTGCCATGGGCTGGGACACCTCCCACCAGACCAGGTTGCTCAAAGACCCATCAAGCCTGGCCTTTAACACTCCCAAGGATGGGGCAGACACAGCTTCTCTTGGCAACCTGTTCCAGTACCTCACCACCCCCACAGTAAAGAATTTCTTCATAATATCCAGCCTAAATCTCCCTTCTTCCAATTTAAAACCATTACCCCTTGTCCTACTGCTACACTTCCTGGCAAAGAGTCCCTCTCCAGCTCTCCTGTAGCTCCCTTCAGATACTGGAAGGCTACTAGAAGGTCTCCCCAGAGCCTTCTCTTCTCCAGGCTATACAGCCCCAGCTCTCTCAGTCTGTCTTCATAGCAGAGGTGCTCCAGCCCTCTCATCATCTTCGTGGCCCTCTGCTGGACCCATTCCAACATGTCCATGTCCTTTTTATGTTGAGGTCTCCAGAGCTGGACACAGTACTCCAGGTGGGGTCTCACGAGTACAGAATAGAACGGGAGAATCACCTCTTGTGACCTGTTGGTCACACTTCTTTTGATGCGTCAGCATCAAACCAGCACGGGTCCCTGTTATTTTAATAGCATTCAAGTGGTAAATCTAAGGAAGAGAAGCACCACTCAGAAACAGGGGAAACAGTGGGTCATCTTGGGGTGGGCAGCAGGACAGTGCTTGGGTATATCAGGGACATGCCACAACCCCTGCCGCAGGCTGGCCACCAGCTCACAACATGGCTTTATCTCCAGGGAGGAACTCTCTCCACACCAAGAGAGGGGAGAAAAGGGACTGTGATGTGTGATGGGGAGCAGCATTGCTGACTGCAGCCCCACAACCCTGCTTGGGCAAGAAAAGCGAGAAGCTGTGGCAAGGCTGGTCCAGCTCAGAACTTAAAAGCAAAATCTATTCCAGATGCAAGACTTTCCTTCTAGCAATTAGACGCTGATGAAGAGAAACCGGAGTCAGCATGGCAGGGCTGAGACAAGGTGTGCGCTGGGCTGTGACAGCAGCTCGCTTTGCTTCTGGCTACACACAGGAGGAAAACACACACATAGACACACTCATGCTTGCAAGCAGGATCCTTCACGTGAACTTTGGAGGTGGGAACTGGTTGTATTTCCAGGTTGTTGTACCCAAAGGATTTGCAAGCCCATTGGTGGGTTTGGAGATAGGAAAGGAGCATGGTCTGCATAAGCCTGACCATCCATCTATGCTACAGGCAACAGGGTGGCATTACAAGGTGTGCTAGGAGCCTGGGGCAGGGACACCTCAGATCAGGCACAAAGGCGAAGATATGTTTTGAGAGATGATAGACAAAATTATGGAGAGAATTACAGAGAGGGAAATCAGACAAGCCTTGGCTTGGAAGAAGTAAAGGTGTTAAAGCTGAAAAAGCAGTGGCTAGGCTGAGAGGAATAATAAAAATTAAAAGCAATAGCAGGAGGAAATAGATCAATTGGAATAGCTGGAAATGAAAAGACTTGAGGTCATTGGAGATGTTACAGCACAGAGCCTGGAGAGATGCAACAAAGACTGAGGAGACATAAATGGATTTTAAAAAGAAAAAATAGAAGTATCTGAGAGATGTCAGATATGGGAAAGGAAGATGTGAGGAGTCAAATCTGGTTACAGGGCTGGGAGGCAAGGGATCAGGGACTAAGGAGATCTAAGGTAAAGCTTGCAGGCGTGCAGGGACAGACAACTATGGCAGCAGCAGACAGTTTCACTGAGTCCGACGGTGGCAGAGCATAGGGTAAGGGCTCTCCATCAGCCTCTCCATCTCCATCTCCATCTCATGCTGTCCCAACACTGCAGGGAGATGAAAGATGGGCGGTGGGGAGCTGGAGAAGGTTGGCCCAGAACACTGTAGCTTTACAGAACACAGCATGCTGGAGCAAACCCAATCCCTATCAACAGCTCATCAAGGGGTTATTACATATGTTCAAATCAGTTGTGCAAATGTGCAAGCTTATGTTCAAATCAGTTGTGCAAATGTGCAAGCTTGTTTGTATGTACAGAGAGGTGAGACAGAAAGCAAACGCATACAGAAAAACGGGAAGAGAAGCAAATGAAATCTTCACCCTACTCGCTTGACACACATCTGCCATTACGGATTAGATGGCAGCTGGAGGGGCCAGTTTTTAATAGTCATCATGTTTTCTGAGTACATTCAAAATTGAACCTAGGTGCTCTCAAGTAGGATTCTCCATCAGCTCATATATTTCCACTCCTTCTTAGCTTTCAGGCAGGAAAACTAGTATTTGGGTTTATCTTCCTGCCTCCAGAATTTGCCTGGGTGAATCTTGTTTCTGAAAAATCCTTTCTTCAGTTTATTTTTGTTATTGTACGGAGTTGTTCTTGACTGATTAAAAAAAAAAAAAAACCAGAAATAAAGAAAAAGAAGAAAGAAAAGGGAAAAAAAAATAAAGAAAGCTTCAGTTGCAAAACAGGAGTTTTCTGGCTTTTTTGTTTTCCCGAGCCAGTATCCAGGCCCGTAAATTCCTGCTCAATACAAGGAAGCATCTATTTCACAGAGACAAGTGTTACAAGAGTGTTAACCTGTGTGAAGTAAACCAAGGGTTGACAGAGGGTAGGACTTTTATCAGTCAGCCCACTAATACAGCAAAGAAAAGCCAAACCAGTTCGCTACTGTTAACTTGCATTTTAATCAGCCTATACAGCACAACACACAGTCCTTCCAAGACATGATAGAACAATTAAAAATAAGACAGGAAAGAAAGTCACTGATATCTTATATCATGCACAACTTATCTAATGCCGATGATGGCTAGCAAAACCGCTTATCTGCCCCTAAGACATAAGAACTTCGTGTTCTTGCTATTTTGCTTCCTTTCCTCGTTCCAATTTTCCACCGATTTTCATGGTATTGAAGGCTCTGTATCACATCTAAGGATCAGCCTATAGAGAGGCATTAAAGAGGGAAAAGAAAATTATTTTCTAGCTCTTTCTTACAGCAAGATGCTTTGATAGGAATAATCAAAAATTTTCAGCATTCATTTCTGGTTCTGTACAGAATAAAGCTAATAATTAGGAATCTAAAAGATATTCTCTGGGAATAACTGCGGATACCAAGGTGCCCCATATGGAAAGGCTACCTTATTATCCCCATTGCAGCACAGTCATCTCTTGGCTACTGTCATGGAAACACAGCCATGCAAGACATCCATTTAGAAGAGCTGTCATCAATTTGATGCAGCCAGTGTATGAATAACAGAAGCCTTCTCCCTGCAAATATGATTGCTGCACTGTTCATAGCAAATAAAGCTGTGGCATGTATTTTTTTTCTTTTTAATTCATTGGTGAACAAGGCTGGTATGCAATAGGAATGATGCCCTTGGCATCTCGTACAAGGCCACGTAATCAGTAAGCTTCTTCTTGATTTCCATTGCCTTATTTGTGCCTTTATAGTGCAGAATTGAGAAAGACCCTTCTATGTAAAAAATCCATGTTCTATTTTCACATCCATTAGGATAGAATGGAGGGGGGGTAAGGGGGGAGAAGTAAGTAGACTTTCCTACTATTTAATTTAAGGAGAGAAGCTGGGGATTACTTTTCCTGTCAACACTTTATCATTCTATGAATTAGTCATGATGGTCAAATTATCAGGAATGAGAGGTCCTCAGCCTCTAACTGCAGTGGGGAGCCCTCTGTGAAGGGTTCCAATAGGACATTTGCTTGTTCAGCGCTTCTCTGTTCATACACATTAATTTACAGCAACCCAGTTATGAAAACCTCTTGTCCCTTAATGATCTGGGAACTGCACAGAATGAGGATTTCCACCATTCCCACAGAGACTATTTCTAGAATTTATTCTATACTACATTATGCAGGTTTATACAAAATATTCAGCTTTTTTTCAGTGGTCTATAGATAAATATTCCTTCTGGAGTATGCAACCAGACACTTAGGTATTAACTATTTCAAAGAAAGAAAATGTGAAGCTGGAGTCAGGTGTTTGTACTAGTGAATGCCATAAACCTTCACCATTGATCAGAGAAAAAAAATATTTTCTGACACTTTATCTGGAAGCAGAGTTCAGATGAAAAGAAGCAATACTCAACATCCAAGACTGAAGAGTGTTTTCTGGCATAAACAACAAAAGGAAGAGGGCGATGAGGACAAAAACAGCTCTCTGGCTTCCACAATCTTTGACACTGTGTGTGGGGATATTTGATACTGCATTTCATATTTAAGGAACAGATTGCTTGCAAAGGTGCAGCAATATGGCCCAAGGCAAATTAACAGATGCTCTTTCTGCTTTTTCTGAGTCTCCTGAGGCCAGCAACTTTGGATTTAACAGCTGAAAAAGCAGTTAACCATAATCTGACAACAGATGTTTAAGAATCAAGTGGGATTCCCAGGAAAGGGTTCCCATAGAGGAGAATGAACACGTGGCTTTGGGGGTGACGTGCCAGGCTGAGCAGAGGAGCAGCCTCCTCCCAGGACACAGAAATGGCAAGCAGTGAAGCAGTGGGGTGGAAAGGGAAAGGCTTCTGTTAACTGTAGTCAAGAACACTGATTATTAAAAAAAAAAAAAAAAACAAAAAACAAAAAACAAATGAACCCACAGAAAATAACAAAAAACTCCACCACAGGTAAAAATGTCTTTTCTTTTACATCATAAAATACAGGGAGGCGGCAAAGAGGGTCAAAAACAAACCCATGTAACTGGAAGTTGGTTGCCCAGACAGAACTCTGCTTTGTGTTTGCAGAATCTATTTAAATCCATGAGTCTTTTCGTAATTTAAATCCATGGGGACTTTCCCTCCCCAGGAAGCTAATTAAACTACACAGCATGTTTGTTAGCTAACAAGAAGCCTATATCCTTTATGGGCCTTTGAAAAACCCCACAAAAGCTAGGCTAACACAAGGCAGTGCTGTGCACATAGTGCTGATGTGGCCAGTACATACTGCTGTGTAATATCAAACACAACGGTGCTCCTCAAATGTGTTTCTAGGTTTTCATTGCCTTTGTTTTATTTTAATTTTTAGATTCCATCCCTTCCCACCTATTGGAGATATTATTTTCTACTCAGCTGGCCAGTTGCAGGCAGAGCTGACACCGTTCCTTAGACACAAACATTGCCTCTCCGTGCATATATATGCAATAAGCGAGAGAATAAACCTGGCTCTCATCTGCTTGAGTTCAGGCAGAACAGGAGGAGGCAGCTCCATAGCCACCTGAGTTTGGAAGGAAAAAAACAAAGCAGAGGGAGTGATTTTCATAAAAGCCCCCAGTGCCATGCTGGCAGCATCACGCGTGCAACCCGTTGAGCTGGGCAAGCTCCCCACAGGCCATCACTCTCCAACATCAGGAGCTAACGCTTAATTCAATTTATCGTTTTCTTTGATGATTTTGTCCCCACACCTGATCGATGTCATGTTTCAAAAGCTGCACCACTTGCTTTTGCTGTGCATGACCTTGGAGGTTTAATTACCAGCAGCCTGTACCTTAGTCCTGAGCTGAGCAACCGGAAAAAGACCAGGATACAGTTAGTGCTTGTGGGAAATCCACATACTGCAGAAGAGCAGCCTCCAATCTTCTTCCTGCCCCCCTACAGATGTGGGGCACATGCTGCCTAGAGCAACACAACCTCAACCACCAGTAGTGAGAAAGATACAACTCTTTGTCCAGGCTTCACAAGCCTGTTTAGATCGAACAACACCATTTGTGTGGCTGGGATAAGAAGGACAAAGCAGGATTTTAAAGGAATCCAGTCTTTCCAAGGTGTAGCAATGGACTAAGATGAATGATCCAGGAAAATAGCTGGTGGCTGAAAGAAGTTTTGACTTAGGTTAGTTTGGTTTTTCAGGAAATTTTGTCTCTCATTTTGACCATTTTCTCAAGCTTCGATCAACAGGCCTGGTCACTAATCACAACAATATTTTTCACATGCCTTGGCTGCTGTAAGATGATATCATCTTCCCTGAAGGTCCCAAACCATCTCCTCTCTCAGCACATCACACATAACCACCTCATTCTTCCTCTTGTGTCAAAAGCAGCCAATCGAGGCTGACTCCATCCTCCCCTCTGCCAGCAGCTCCCCTCCCCCAAGCGGGAACAGATCCCAGGCAAAACCTGGAAAACCCTGGCTGGGTTTTTCAAGCAAACGGGACACACTAGAAGAAGACTTTAATCTCTTTGGAGCAGAGGTTTTTTGTTCTGCTCCTGGCACAGCACACTTCCAACCTGCTTGGTTTCTCAGTACTATAACAACAGAAAACTATCGATAATACCAATACTATTACAAAGTGTAAAAAGTCTATGCATTATGGTTCATACCTCCATTATGGTCCATGCCATTTTTGCCTTTTTTTTTTTTTTCGAAAGCATTATGTACAGATATGAACATAGCTACATATATGCAATGTTATCTTTCCACAGCCTAATATAGAAGAACCTACAGACAACAGATAATAATTCACACATCTTTTCACCCCATAAATTGCGTTCAAACATTTAAAGAGGGAAAGAAAAGAAAAACAGGAGACAGAAGGACTCTTTCCAATGATTTCCTCTTTCCTCTCTCCGACCCTCAAGTGCCACATGGAAACTCCTCCAGAAAGATACACCTGCATTAAATGCACTCAACTACCATCAGAAGTTCAGTTTTTCTCTACTGAAAATATGAAAGCACCTCATAGGGCATGCTAAACAGCACATATTTTTAAATATGGAATATTGTAATTATTTCTATTCCATTTTAAGGATACAACATCAATAGTCAAGCAACAAACCCTCCCTCCACGGTACACTGGAGAAAGAGCCAGATAGCTTGTTTAAAATTCAACACGTCAGCCAGAAAAAATGCAGCCAGAGAGAAAAGGCTGTGCATTTCTGCTAACTGTCTTGAAAGAAGACAGAAGTCAGACACAGGCCACATCAGAGTTGACAGCAATGACCCAGAGTGAATCCTGCCTGGTCAGCTTGCAGAAACCTACAACCTTTCTCCTGGGACCAAGACCCTGCAGCCAACGGCCTGCACCTCACTCTGTACCCAAGTGCCATGAAAACAGCAAACCCATCTTAAGGTTTCCTTCATTCTGGGGAATAAATCAAATGAATCTGCGGATGCTGCTGGGAAGTAAATTTATTAGTACTTGCATGTGTGCAAGCATTGCAGAGATATTGCAGTGCCTTGAGAACTAAAGCCCTCAGCTTTCCAGACCGTATACAAAACTGATTTTTTTGTGTTAGCCCCATGTTTAAATTCATTGTGGGAAGCCTGACTATATTTTTCCCTAATATTAAAGAAAGGGCCTAGCTGACCTATGGACTTGAATATATTACAGTGATTTATTAATGATATCTCTTAAAAACACTAATATTACTCTGCATTCAAACCAGCCCAGCTCTGGCCAGCATTCCTGAAGTACCATTGTCTGGGGAAACACATAACTAACAAAGGGAGACAGCGTGGATATCTGTGGACATGATTTTGACCATGTTTCCAATGTCAAATAGGAACGATAACTGTCTTCTGCTGTTCAGTCCAGCATCCTTAAGCCTTCAGGCATCATTTAGGTACTCATATAAGTATGTGATATATGTGATATGAATCACAACATTATTTTTATATGTGTCCTAGAGGTATACATACAGAGAAAGCAAATAATTTTCAAGAACTCAGAAGAGTAACTTTTCTGTTATGCACCTCTGCAAGTCTTGAGAAGAGTTTGCAAAGCACTTCATATCACAGCAAGTTAATTGTACATGAACCAGAACTTGTGATATGCAGCTTAGGAAGAAATAAATGCAGATAAGAGGACAGTATGTCCCACCAGTATGAAAACCAAAATTAAAAATGTCAAGACCTTTCTGGCCAGCTCACAAGATGCCTTTACATCCACTCACATCCCTATTACATAGTTGTACATAGCCCTATAAATGTTCATGCTTTACACTCTGTATTGTGGAGTGCTTCATGCTCACTGTGAAGGCACCTGCAGTGCTCCTCGTGCTGGTGTCATTTCCCATGGCTGCTTTGTACCAACCGCTTTCACTCTAGCACAATACCTCTTTGAGAGCAGACTAGCAGAACACAATACTTCATAATATGCTTATTTCCTCATAATGATACTGAAAAGCCAATAGGTGCCCCACTACACTCTTGCTTGCTCTGCAGTACAGTGCTATGGTCCGTGGGGTTTTGTGGCACTTATTTCTTTTGGTGTGAGGACTGAAAATTACAAGGTTTTTTTGTAATTTGTTATTAGTGGAGTTGCTGTCAGTTCTCAGTTGTTATCAGGAAAGGGTCACTGACTGCCAGAGGAGATTTCTTTTACTCATTTTTCTCATGGCTTAAGATACAATGGCCTTTTTATTTCTTCAGTCTTACATATTAAAACTTTTTCCTGTGTTGGCTGATGCAAAAATATACACGTATACCAGCTACCTTCTTATTCAATATAACTGATTACATGTTTTGAAAGTCAGATGTCCAGCCTCCTCAAGGCAATCTCCTTTTCATCCTGCCCCATAGCTTTCACAAAGCTGACATTTAAAAATAGATTATTTTCAAAATATCCTTTTCCAGATCATCCAGGAGAGTTTTCTAATTCCATACAGGACATTTATTGTGCTTTCAACTTGTGCTACTGGTTTTTGCTCTTGTGATTTATTTTTTTTTTTAAATCAGTCTGCTAAATTCTGTTTATCATGCTGCTAAAGCCTTGTACGAACAAAACTACCAAAAATAAGGATGTTTTTAATGTTGTTTGAAGTAGATGTCTTTGCTTGCATTCCTCAAAATTGCAAGAAGTAGTAATAAAAATTGATCCAGCTGAGTCAGGCGAGTAAGAAACTCAAGGGAGTGAGGAGGAACACGCTGAACTCCATCCTGGGAGCTGCTGCTGGTGAGAAACCCAGTGATGAACCCTGCTATGTAAAGAAGAGGATGGATTTGGTCTGTAGGGACTTGGGGAGGGTCCCTCAGCAACAGGTGCTTTAAAATGGTGTAAATCTATCCAAGCAACTTTGGAGGGGCCTGAATTTTTGAACAGAAGCATCCTCCTTTTAGCTGGTAAATATCACAGTTTCTTTTCTATTTATCTTGTCTGAAATCTTACTTTCCTGTTAATGATACCCTGATATTCCTTTAAAAATGTATTGGCTGTTTGCTTTTTATAGATTGATAACTACACAAATCTACTGCTGTAATCATTCCTTCTCCTCTGCATTTATAGTCATGCATCCATTAGGTCTGCATATATTTATTCTAATAGGCACTTCAATCTCTGAATTTCTTGACAGAGCAATCTAATTTTTATAATTTATATTTTTTTATAGTAGCAACATTTCATTCCCAGTAAATTACCAATTTGTTGTTATCAGTCAGTGCAGTAACAGAGCTCAACACTTTTCACTGAGAAGCAGCTAGAATCTTGCTTTTACTTGACAGTGTAATAAAACCCATATGGTGTCAAGAAGTCATATAAAAAAAATCCTGGAGACAGGACTGATTTTCAGCATCTGGGGAAGGCAGGGGTCAAAAGCGAAAACCTACTGGAACAGTGCAATGCCATCAGTGTCTAATATTAAAGGCTTTGCGGTAAGTATTTCTCAGATCCATACATCATAGTCTATACCATGTTAACTACGTGCAGAGGAATTTGGCTCAAAGAAGCACACAGGAGTAGTTTTTGTTACATGGTAAGTGGATATCTTTGTATAATGATTATTACATTCCTTAAAAGTATAAGGAGATTTAATACTAAAATCTGGAAACATGTTTCCCTTCAGCACTGCCTAAAATTGTAGAGGGGTAAAAGAAAGACTTACACTGAGATGAATTTTTATTAATGTGAACATAAACATTTTGAATTGAACTGTAACAGAAACTTCTGGTTTTATTTTGTGCAGAGAAAAGAGGCAAATGTTTCTCATGGAAAGATTTGTGCCAAAAATTTAATTAAATGCCTGTGGTTTTGGTTTTTTGAGTTTTTT
This sequence comes from Pedionomus torquatus, assembly GCA_013398155.1. Classification (NCBI taxonomy): domain Eukaryota; kingdom Metazoa; phylum Chordata; class Aves; order Charadriiformes; family Pedionomidae; genus Pedionomus; species Pedionomus torquatus. Next base: position 63,823 of record VZRU01017568.1, on the reverse strand, counting down.
TAACTATGCCCTTCTCCCTGCCTGTTTTCTTTCTATCTAAAGATACTTGCCAAATTCAACATATGCTGGAAAATAATTTCACTCTACACCTCCAAAAGTGGCTTTTAGCAAAGCTGCTTTCCCTCAGTTAAATGCCACTTCTCTGTCATCTGTGAACAAGCAGAGAGGTGCTTCTGGATGGGGCTGGAGAGACCCAGTTTTAGGTGCATCCTTGTCCTGGTGGACACCAAGATCTCTGTGTTCATGTAAATGGTTTTGCCGTTGAACAACCAACCATCCATGAGGATGTGCAAATCCTGCAAGCACATGTAGGCAGTGCACTCCAGCTCTAGCCATGTCCTCAGGACCAGGTGCCTCACAGCTGAGAAGTCAAGGGTTCCCGCATCCTACTGAGCCCGAAGAGATGATGCAGTCACATATGTGATGAGTAGTGAATACAAGCCAAGTTAACCTGGCTGACTCTATTCTGAAGTGCATTCAAAATGCTCACAAAATCCACTGCCATGCAAAACTGGTCAAGAAAGCTGCCACCACTTGGGTGCTTGCTAAGGCATCCAAGAAGGGGAACAGGCAATGGAAGCAACAGTTTTGGGCTCTTCTCAGGCAGTTTGCAGACACTGCATGGTAACAGAACGGTAGTAATGGTTTCAGAACGGTAGTAATGGCTTCTTGCTGAATGGAGCAGATTCCTGAGCCATCTCTCTGCCATACTTGTGAACAACTGTCTGGTCTACTCCATTTCTATTATGAGCAATTCCCTTCTCAAAGGCTCTTTCCTTACATCAAGACCCCATGCCGTTCTCAAAAGCCAAGACTGCCAGCAGCTGCCAATCAATACAGTTCAGTTAGCCCTAGAATTATTTTATATTGTATTTGATAAAGGTTTTGCTAGAAAAAGTATAGCGTAACATTCAGATATACCTGAAGAAGAAGAAGGCTAGTATTATCCCATCTACAGAAAGGAGGATCCAAGAAATTATAGGTCCATCAGTCATGCTGCAGTCCCTGGGAAAGTTACAGAATGAATCTTCCTGGGAGCTGTTACAAATCTTACAAAGCACGTGATTGGGAAAAGCCACTATGGGCCACTGAGGGCAAATGGTGCTGGACAAACCTGGTTGCCTTCTACAACAAAGTAACCTGCTCAGCTGATAGAGGGTGTCAACCTGGATTTCTCTAAGGCTTTCAGTACAGTTCCTCAGAGTCTCCTCCTAGAGGACCTGCTATGGTCTAGACAGTGGTCTGTGAGGTGGGTGGGGAACTGGTTGACAGGCTGCACCTAGAGGGTGCTGGTAAATAGCTCCTTTTCAAACTGGTGAGTTGTCACAAATGGGGTCCCCCAGGGGTGTGTATTGGGCCCAATGCTGTTTAGTATCTGCATAAGTGATCTGGATGATGGGATCAAGTGTATCCTTGATGAATTTTGCTGATGATACCAAACTGGGCAGAGAAGAGGATGTCTTGGAAGGAAGAGGCACCCTATAAGAAGACTTGGATAGAATAGAAGAGTTGGCTAATAAGAACCTTATAAAGTTCACAAGGACAAGTGTAAGGTCTTCACCTTGGAAAACATAATGCAGAAATGCAGAATAAGCTGGGATCTACCTGGCTGGGGAACAGCTCTGCAGAAAGGGACCCAGGGATCCTGATGGACAACAAGCTCAATATGAGAGAACAGTGTGCTGCTGCAGCAAAGGAAAAAAGCCAACAGTATGCTGAGTTGCATCAACAAGGGCATTACCAGCAGAGAAGAAGTGATTATCCCACTACACTCAGTACTTGTCAGGCCACACCTGGAATACTGTGCTCAGTTTTGGTCCCTGCTATGCAAAAAAGATGTGGACAGGCTACAGAGGGTCCAGGGAAGGGCCAACAGGGATGAACAAAGGACTGGGAATCCTGCTATATGAGGAAAGACTGAGAGAACTGGCTTGTTCAGCCTTGAGGAAAGAAAGTTGAGGGGAGACCTTATCACCATGTTCCATTATTTAAAGGGTGGCTTTTAAAGAAGATGGATTCTCCTTTTTCACAAGGGATCAAGAAGATGTGGGGTAATGAATACAAGTTACTCCTGAGAAGAGTCTGCTTAGCCACAAGAGGATATTTTTTCCACATTAAGAACAATAGGAATAATCTCTCCAGGGAAGTGGTGGATTCCCCAACATTGGACACTTTCAAGATTTGGCTGGACAGCATGCTGAGCCATTGTGTCTAGACCATGTTTTTGTCAAGAAAGGTTGTACCAGATGATCCTTGAGGTCCCTTCCAATCTGGTATTCTGTGATTATAAGCATGAGCCACGCACTGTTTTGCACAGGTTTGTCAAAATGGTGGACCAAATCTTTAGGCAGCATAAATCAGCATGGCTCCATTGCTTTCAGAGGTGCTTTCTTAAGGCTAACTATGGCTGTATAAGTCATCACATATTGATAAATGAATAAAATAAAATAAAAACAACCCACATCACCTTGCTGTCTGCTGAAACATTAGGTGTAGATCTTCTTTAAGCTAATCCACTTAAAGGACACTTTGAGTTCAATATAGAAATGGAGGCAACAGAGGAATAAGTCATTAATACAACATACCTAAGCCATTAAATCATACCTCATAGCAGGCCCTTGATTGTGCTTGCATGCAGGTCACCTCCTCATGCCTGAGCTCAATCTTTGAGATACAGACTTTTAGAACAGATGGGAAATTCTTACAAAAACGACAAAAACACTAATCTCCATACAGAGGCACTAGAAATTGCAATAAAACCAATGCTATACAAGATTTTCAGTTCTCACTGATTACAGAAGTGGATGAAGCACCTTCAGTCACATGGGCTCGTGTCTGCCTGCATTGGGAGCAATTTCCCCACTCCTAGGTGTATGGGTCTGTGTCTAATTCAGTTCACATTCACTTAGCAGAAGCAGCTACAACACAAGTTTGAGGTATCAAAGCTCTCAGACAGTGGATCAGGGCATTTGCCTCAGACAGAAGTACCACAATTGTCTGCGAGCTGCAGATCCACATGATTCAGAGCAGGTCCCCCAGTCTGGATTTCCCAAATGAGTGTTCCAGCCACTAAAATGCAAACTACCTTAGAGAAGGTAAAAAGTTCAGAATAAAAATTTCCAAAGTGCTTATTTGCATTGCAATGCACTTTTAAAGAAGGTTCACCATGTAAACTTAAAAGAAAAAAATGAATAAAGAAGAAAAAAGGGGGGTTCTCCTTTACCAGCCCTCCACGCTCTGGTGGTATCAACAGCACAAGCCTAAGCACAGGCTTAGTGAGCCCACCTCCTGCTGTCTCCTTATCCATGCCCCTGCCTATCTCCACAGCTGCTCATGGAGGAGGTATGAACCCTCTCTGTGGTTGTGGCTGCTAGTTGGGACTGTAAGATGCACATTCAGACGGTAAAGACACAAGGACTTGGAAAGTCCTTGAGCAGGCCCCATGGCAGGGCCAGGCTTGAATCTGTGGTTATACTACCAGGCACATTCTCAGAGGACCCCTTTCAAGAGCCAGTCAAGGAGGCAGTAGTTTGCCCTCCTCAATTACCTGTTTGAGCTGCAGCGATTTTCATATACCCACTCTGCCCAAAGACAACAAGAGATCCATTGGCTGTTACTCATCTCCATCTGCACTTGATCCATCCAGGACACAGCCAAGACCTACAACATCCCTGAGGCACTTGCATATTCATCTGCCTCTATCAAAATACCTACTTTCGGTCAGTGCTGTTGTCACTGAGGGTGCTGGGCCACCAAAAAATGTTGGGAACAGAGGTAGGAACAGAAAGTGCCGCTCCTGGCCCTGCCATGAGATAATGCTTCCATTTGCTTCTCCAGATACCTCTCTGGCCATGGTCACAGACTATTTGCATTGCAGTTTCCAAAGGAAGTTTCCACTCTCTTCAGTTCGCATTCTTATCTTGGCCTATTCAGCAGGGGAGTTCCTCAATAAGAGTGTTATGAATTTCTGGGTTAAGAGATTGTAGTTTAATAAAAACAGGAATTAGGACCTGCTTAGAAATCTTTAGCAGGAGGAACATGTTCTCATTCAGCTCATGGCATCAAAAGGAATAGATGATCTAATTGGTGAAATGCTACGTAAAGGCAATGCATTGCTATTAGTCTCAAGCATGCGACAGTGTGCAGATCTTTACGGAAAGACAGGCTCCTGAAACCAAAGATGTGAGGTGAAAACTGGAAATCAACATGGGCAAAGCACAAATCTGGGAATGAAAAGACCAAAGTTGAAGACCTTAATTTACCTTCTTGAGCTCACGATTTAACACCCTTTAGACTCAGTTTCCCTGTAGCAAAACCAGAATAAATAAGTTAATTTCTCCTGGGCCACAATTTTCTCTGTATTTCCCTGTAGAAATACAAAATAGATGAGCAGCATTATTGTGGTAACTTAAAATACCATGCACTGGAAGCTATTTTAGCATAAGTTAACAAGATAAAACCTTGAGTCTTAGGCAAACCCCAGAGGGATGCTGAGTTTAGCAGGTCAAAAGGAAGGCCTTTCAAATCCCTTTCACATGCATAAAGGCACGAAGTTCAGAGGAAGCTCTTTAAAATTATATAAAGCCAAAGAAAACAGTCTGGTGCTTGGGGAGACAGGGACCGTGTTCAGGTTGGAAAGAGCAGGTGCAATCAGCATTTCTTTCTGTTACATAGAGAGAACATTAACATCTAACTAGAAGGAGAGATTAAGAACCCCAGAGCAAACTAAAGACTCAGACTGTATACTCTAGATTAAATAGTCTAAAAAGCCTTCCTTCACGCCCTACACCTCAAAATGTGGTCCAAGACAAGTCCAGATTAGGTTGTTTAGGACTTTATCCATTTGGTCTTAATAAATACAGCCAGATTGCTCTTTCTCTCTCCAAGGGCTAAAGTAAGTTAATATTGGTTTTGATGAGATTCTGCAGTCATAGCAAGCAACTAACAAGCAAGAAGGCATGTTATTAAGCAAAAGTATGACTGTAGTAACACTGTAAATAAACACCTGCTAACAAATGGTCACAGTAACAGCTCAATGCAGTTAGAAGATAAAGCAACAACGAAGCCCAAAATCTGCCCTGCATTCCCCATCCAGACAGGTGGAAAAGAAAAAATGGGAAAGGTGACAGCAACTGGAAAGGAGAGAAAACAGGAGGCAAAAATTCATCACGTACTTCCTCCACTGTGCACCTCAGGAAACTGTCCCCAAATACTGTACCCTTCCCAGCACTGGTTATTTATGCTGGTGTCAACCCCAGGGGTGCCCTGGTGAAGCTGGGGTGCTGGCTATATACACATATACCCTGCTATATACGGTAATGCTTCTTTTGGTCACCCATTCAGATGAAGCTGAAGTGTGAAATCCTTTGGCCATTGGCTGATGAGCATGCTAGGAAACATTTAGCATAAATCTCCCTGGGCATCTATCTCCCATCCAACAATCATCACCTTAGCACCCAGAGGAGCAGAGGAGGGAAGGGCTTTCAGGCTGAGGAGCTGTATGGTGACCTTTTTTAGAGCCCGAAAAACTGAAAGGTTTGAATCCAGAGAAAGTCACAGAAACCACACACCTGCTCTGATGAGTCCTCTCTGATGATACTTTCAGAAAACATTTCCATTGCTATCCTCAACCAGATTTTTCACCAGTTTTTCCAAAAGCACTCCTACCTCCTATGGATAGTCACTCGGCTTGAAGAAAAGCTACTGAAACAAGTGTTCCCCCTGCAGAGTACCACGTGGTGGTGACTCTAAGAATAGAACCTTGAAAAGATTCTCACGGAAGGCAAAAGCATACTTGGCTGTAGTAAAAGAAACCAGTGGCTGACCTAGGAAGCTGTGTGGAGAAGAGAGCATCACCCGAGGAACAGGACATGACTCCCCCTCATCCTCACTTTTGGCCCTTTGCTTCTCAATAAGACACCAATTTAATTGAATGATATTTCATATAAGAAAAAAAATAAAGGCAAAATCTCAGTTTGGAGTTTTGATGTTCTGTTTGCTTGGATTCTTTTAATTTTTCAATAAGAAAATCTTTGGGTTTAAAATGTAGATTGTGTTTAACCAAAGTGTCATTTGTTCATTCAGTTTTTCAGTTCAGCAGCTACCTTAAGGAGCCAGCTATCTACTCAGCCCTGGTTATAGGTCATAGAATCATAGAATTGTCTAGGTTGGAAGGGATCTTTCAGATCACCTAGTCCAACCATCAACCTAATTCTGATAAAGCCATCACTCAACCATGTCTCTAAGCACTATGTCAACCTCTCTTTTGAATCCCTTCAGGGATGGTGCCTCAACCACTTCCCTGGGCAGCCCATTCCAAGGCTTAAAAACCCTTTCTATGTCAACATTTTTTCTAATATCCAATCTGAACCTCCCCTGGCACAACTTGAGGCCATTTCTTCTTGTCCCATCGCCTGTGACTTGGGAGAAGAGTTCAACTCCCACCTCTCTACACCCTCCTTTCAGGGAGTTGGAGAGTGTGAGAAGGTCTCCCAGTCTCCTTTCAGCCTCCTTTTCTCCAGGACTTGTTGTCCAGACCCCTCATCTGCGAGACCCCTGAAGCCCAGAGGTGAGCACAGTAAGCATCTTCTCTTAACACAACAGATGTGGCATTTCTGGAGTCACCAGCATGTGAAATACAGTGGTGCTTTACAAACACAGAGACTGCTCTCTAGAAATACCCATGGGGGTTTATGGCAAGCCTAAAAAGGACATTCGTTAAATGTAATATTTTAACTCAGTACCAGTCTGGTCTGCCACACCACAATTCTTTCTGAATCAGATGCTAATGAAACCTCTGCTGACTCAGTAATGAGAGAGAAAAGAGACACAGTGTGAGGGGAAAAAAATAAATACCAGTTTCAGCTAATGCAAACTCCTATTCCTATACCAAGTGTGCTGCCTCTGCCAGAAGAGATGGGAAATCTGATGAAATTGCAATTTGCTATGCAAAGTGGCTGCCACAAGAGGGAGGTCCCATTGCATCGAAGCTGGGCTTGCTCACCTCAGCTGCACGGAGCATCACCAACCCCTTCCATTCCCCTGCCATGAAGGCCTGATAGCCACCTGCTTCTCTTCCCTTCCTGTTTCTCAAGCCCACCTTTCACATGAAGGATGCCATTCCCCTGAAACACTCTCCCTTCCCTCATCACATCTCTGCCTTTAGAGAAGCTGTCCACAGCCAAGGCCTAAAACTTGTTTTGATTGTACATCCTTCCTGACCTGGGCCAGATCTCAGCTAGGAGAACACAAGGAGCACATTACAGGCAAGCAACGCTACCACCTTAGGAACAGAAGGGAGGTAGGTATCTGTTCATCACTTGGAGAGTAACTGAGAACAAGGCAAAGGGAGAAGTAGGCTACTGTGGGACAACTTAAATTTATTAAAGAATCCCTTAAGATGCTTAATCCTTGTATTTCTTTGCAATGGCATCTACTACAAAACTGAGGAGAACATGCTGGAATTACTCCGCCAAATCAGGGCCAAGCAGGTGTATAAGGTAGGGTTGGAGCTCACCAAAAATGTTCCTCCCCAAGAAAATGTTCCTCTCCTACTTCAGAATTTGTGCAAATAACCTTCCCTTCTGATTTTCCACATATATTCTCCCTATTTTCTCTTGCCCTTGAAAACATCACAACCTTCATTTTTGGACTTCATTAGCTCTTCAAATAGAGAGTGATGGGTTGAAAAATATGTTGTGCAGTGCCTGTTCTCTACAAAGAATATGGGAAATGGATGGAGGTTTCTGTCTCTGGTTATATATCAAAATGGTTTTCCCAGCACCACTTAGTTACTCACACAGCACCAGGACAACAGGGCTGTGATGCATACCATCTTTTGGATGAACAAGAGCCTCCTGTCCTCAAAGCCTGTCAAAAGCAGCGATAAGGACAGATGATAGAGGAGCAACATACACCATCCAACTAGCACCTCTGATAACACCTACATGCTATGTCTGGAGATCACTGACAGGCTCATGTGGATCCAGTATGGCTCTAAGCATGTGCTTAGCCCGAGACACGGAGTCGGTGAAGGTGTTGTGAGCTGGCAGAGAAGTGCTTGTGTTTTGCCCTAGGCTAGGGTCTTAATAACAGCAGTTTCCCATAAGGCTGCTGCTGAAGAAGCATTCTACTCTCCCACAGCTGGGCAATATAATCATCATTCTTAAAAAAATTAATAATTACCAGCTTCTACATGATAAGAAGTAATGAAAGACAGAGGGGCTGATTGATCTGATGTTCAAAGACATATCTCCAAGCTGGCACAGCCCCATGACCTGCCAGTGCACATGCTTCTCCTTTTTTCAGTTTAATTCTTCCTGACAGGCGACCTGAATTAACAGCCCTCTGGTAGTAATAATTCTTCAGTGGAAACACAGACTAACAGCATGTACAGAGCTTGTTTCCTTCCTTCCTGGGAAACTCCCAGCTGTACCTTGAGGCATCAGGTGAGGGAAAGCCAAAGAGAGAAAATTACGAAATAGCAACAAGCGAGAAATTAAAAGCAATGGATGTGCCTCCAAGGACCCACCCTGGGTTGGGATTATTCAAATAAAGGTTATTTCCATGAGCAGAGCATGAGCTGTCAAGGCACCAAGTTGAGCACCCTGAATATGAGATTAGTCTCACGCGATTTCTTCCAATGGGACTTGATTGTCCTTGACAATAACTAATGCCTATAATGCACAAGCACCACAGGATGGGTATTTGGCACCACCTTCCATATCCAGCCATAATTCAGACACATTGCTTTGCATGGGAGCCAGAAGATTCTTTTCAGAGACTGAAAAAAAGCTGAGAAATTTCTTGGCCAGATGATGTTAAATTAATGACACTCTCTATGCACTTGTTTGTCCTCAACACTGCTGACACATCCTTACATTCTGAGGGTTTCCGTGCCGCTCTGCTAGAGGTCACAGTGCATCCTTGTACCAAAGTACAGAGAAACACTAAGCATTGCAGAGATTACTTGAGGGCAAGGACAACCTCAACATAAAGAACCACAGAATCACAAAATCTTCATGGTTGGAAGGGACCTCTGAGATCATCATGTCCAACCATACACACACCAAAAAAAAACCCAAACAAACAAAAAAACCCACATCAAAAAAACCCCAAACAAACTACAAAAACCCAAACCCCACAGAACAAATCACCCAACCCAACAATCTTGGCCACTAGAGCATGCCCTCAAGTGCCACATCTACACATTTCTTAAATATCTCCAGGGTTGGTGACTCCACTGCCTCCCTGGGGAGGCGGTTCCAGTGCCTGACCACCCTCTCAGTGATGTAATTCCTCCTAATATCTAATCTAAACTTCCCCTGCCGCAACTTCAGACCATTTCCTCTGGTCCTGTTGTTATTCCCTTGGAAGAAGAGGCCAACACCCACCTCTCTACAAACTCCTTTCAGGGAGCTGTAGAGGCCAAGGAGGTCTCTCTTCAGCAGCCTCTTCTCCAAACTAAACATGTTCCCTCAGCCTCTCCTCACAGGACTTGTTCTCTAGACCCCTCACCAGCTTGGTAGCTCTCCTCTGGACACGCTCCAGCATTTCAATGTCCTTCTTGTAGGGAGGGGCCCAGAACGGAACACAGCACTCGAGGTGAGGCCTCACCAGTGCCCAGGACAGAGGCACCATCTACATTCCCTGCTCCTGCTGGCCATGCTATTTCTGCCATAGGCCAGGATGCTGTTAGCCTTCTTGGCTAGCTAAGCACACTGCTGGCTCATGTTAAGCCGGCTGTCTACCAATACCCCCAGGTCCTTTTCTTCTAGGCAGCTTTCCAGCCACTCTTCCCTGAGCTTGTAACATTGCCGGGGTTTGTTTTGACCAACATGCAGGACCCAGCACTTGACCTTATTGAACCTCATCTTAATAAATACATGCTCACATTCATGCATAGCCCATGCTGGATTTCCATGACTTAGAAGTCTTATGTAAACTGCAGATTTTGGTCAAAAGCCAGACTGGATCACAGCTGAGCTGAATCCAATTTTATGAAGCATGCCTGAGAGACCCTGGAAAATACATTTTTTTTATTTTCTTTTAAATGTAGTTTTCTTAAACAGTCAGACAGAACTGAGTCAGTGTTGGGATCTGTAACTTTTAAACATCTGTCTCAGATGTATCATCAGAGTTGGCTCCAGCAATTTGCAAGTTTTAGGCCCTCATCAAAATATCCACACACAGATCAGGTATTATTGCTAGTATTGAAAAATCTTCTCAAGTAAAGATTACTTATAGATGAGATGAATATTGAATAAATGTAATCCATGGATTAATTAGCTAAAGACCTATGTTAATCAGAAAGTGAGGAAGGAAGAAACACTAGCTCATTAAGCATTTAGAAGCATGTTGTGTGCACTCCCAGGATTCAGTTACCCTCTCCCCATAACACAACTGGTTTTTATTTAACACTTGGAGGTGTGTGAGAAGACCACTGTGCTTGTATGCTAAAACTGCCAAATTATATAGTGCTAGTCACCAATGTGAGAAGACAAGCTAAATAGCATACAACAAAAAATCAGTGCTACAACTTCACAAATTGCTCACATTCTACATACGAAGTCTAGCATTACATAAGCAATAGATGGATTCATGCTTGTGCATTACTTATTCATACCTTGTGTGGAATAACTCAAGGTAAAAGACTAATCCATTAATGCCCCCCAATCCATAATCCTAAAAAAATCATAAACCGTGCAAGATACTTTATCCTCTTATGAAAATCAGGCTCATTAGCTGAGGGCAGCAGCACACTTGGTGCTGAAGAATGACAGCCTTTCCCTGTTGTATATGTATGGAAGCTCAGGTCAGTCCTACACAGAACTATTTCGGGATCTGTCACTCCTTCATGCACATGCAGAGACACAAAGAGTCCTCAAGTGCAACCTCTTCTCTCAGCACATGAGATGTCTCATTGCTCTCCTTGGCAGTTGCTACAAAGGTTTTGTATGTGTTTCTTTTAATTAAACACCTTCTATCTTCAAACAAAGATGGGCATCAGAGACATGAAATGAAGTATATTTTTCTTACTTAGAATCGTAGAATAGTTTTAGTTGGAAGGGACCTTCAAAGGTCATCTAGTCCAACTCCCCTGCAATGGGCAGGGATATCTTTAACTAGATCAGGATTTCAAATACAGCATTTTATAGAACATTTCCCGTTACATTTTTTCTGTAATATTTCAGTGTTGCATATAAACACCTATATGTTTTTCCCTTTAAACTTTCTCTTTTGAACTAATAGTCTTCAGAGTTCAGCCCACCTAAATTGCACTACAGATGCAGAATCACACAGACAAAACCAGCCTAGAGGTACAGCGAGATCTCCGCCAGCCTGATTCTCAGGGAAAATTACAAATCTCTAAGCTCTTACCAAAATCACAACAGGCAGCTGGCAACTCTGTGTTTTGGCCTAAGCATGTTGCACTTTTTTCTTGACATCAGCCTGCCTGACACCACTCTGTTGCACTGATCCCTGCTCCTGGAGGCTGCCCAGGCTCACCAGCCCAGAATGTCTTTTGCATTGTACCCTCCTCGGGTTCCTGGCCCACCTCAAAATGATGGTGGCTCTGCCTCTCTCCCTGAGGACATGTGCCACGAGGGACAAAGACCTTGAGGTTTCTCATCACCCTTGTGTGGCTGCACATCACCCACAGACAGAACCTCGCTTCCAGAAGAGGAAGGTGACATCAGCTGGGGTGGGTTGCTTTGTTTATGCTGATCTGGAAGCTCTAAGGCAAAAGAAGCAGAAGATGATACACAAAGCAGTTTGTTGTACCATAGGCCAAGTCTGAAAGGTAATGTAGGGGTTTCTCCTCAAGGGTAAGCACTTGGGCAGCCACTTCAATAACCCTCTTCATTTGGAAATAATTCCACAGAATCACAGTGTTTTCATGGTCGTAAGGGACCTCTGAGATCATCAAATCCAACCATATACACACCAAAAAAACCCACAAAACCCCCAAAATAAACACAAACACCCGCCAAAACAAAACAAACAAACAAAAACCCCCAAACAAACAAAAAAACCCACACCAAAAAAAAACCAAACAAACTACAAAAACCCAAACCCCACAGAACAAATCACCCAACCCAACAATCTTGGCCACTAGAGCATGCCCTCAAGTGCCACATCTACACATTTCTTAAATATCTCCAGGGTTGGTGACTCCACTGCCTCCCGGGGGAGGCGGTTCCAGTGCCTGACCACCCTCTCAGTGATGTAATTCCTCCTAATATCTAATCTAAACTTCCCCTGCCGCAACTTCAGACCATTTCCTCTGGTCCTGTTATTATTCCCTTGGAAGAAGAGGCCAACACCCACCTCTCTACAAACTCCTTTCAGGGAGCTGTAGAGGCCAAGGAGGTCTCTCTTCAGCAGCCTCTTCTCCAAACTAAACATGTTCCCTCAGCCTCTCCTCACAGGACTTGTTCTCTAGACCCCTCACCAGCTTGGTAGCTCTCCTCTGGACACGTTCCAGCATTTCAATGTCCTTCTTGTAGGGAGGGGCCCAGAACGGAACACAGCACTGGAGGTGAGGCCTCACCAGTGCCCAGGACAGAGGCACCATCTACATTCCCTGCTCCTGCTGGCCATGCTATTTCTGTCACAGGCCAGGATGCCGTTGGCCTGTATCCAATCGCCAGCATTTCCCTCCTCTTCATGTGGTAAACTCCAACAAAGCTGTTAGTATGAAGGATGATGATCCGCACCCATGCAAGGGTAAAATGCTGCCACCCAGCCTGCACAAGTACCGGTTTGCCAGCATATGAATGCATCACTCAAAGAGAGCTTACTGCAAATACCTAGAGCCACTAAACAGCCACACTGATGTGCTGCCTCATGAGCACTGCACAGTACAGCCACTGGTCCTGCTCTGTTACCCAGGTGACCCACTTCAGCTCCTGTCCCTTCCTACAGTGCTGGGTGATCTCTACTCCATGCAGCAAGAGGGGGCCCACATGAGAGCCACAGATTTCCTCTGAGTTTGTCATGCCCTGGGCCCCTGGGACTGCATGAACAACCGTCACAACCTTGCCATCACCTCCACAAACTGGAATGCAGGTTGTAAAATGAAAGGAACAGGAGTTTTGGCTCAAAGCAGAGGGCAGAGTTATTACCTGGCTATGCTAAATAGCATAGTAGCCTGGCATCCCAGGAGTTGCCTATCTAGGAGGCAGAGTATTTCTCAGGAAGGGACACACAGGTCTCAAAGATGTGGCAAACTGCAGCAAAATGAATCTGCAGTCCCCATCACTTTTCAAACCTGTGGGTATGCCACAAACAGGTCTGCAGCCTGCAGCTGGCATCGATGCAGTGTAGATGATGGGTAAATTACTGACTGCGTGGCAGGTTACAAACCAGGACACTCAATTTGCTACTTCCTAAGGTGATTTAGAATCACAGAATTGTCCAGGTTGGAAGTGACCTTTAAGATCACCTAGTCAACCATCAACTGAACTCTGATAAAAAATAACATCACTGGACCATATCTCTAAGCACTATGTCAATCCGGCTTTTAAATACCTCCAGGGATGGTGTATCCCCCCCTTCCCTGGGTAGCCCATTCCAAGGCTTCAGAACCCTTTCTGTGGAAACATTTTCCCTCATCTCCAGACTGAACCTCCCCTGGCACAACTGGAGGCCACTTCCTCTTGTCCATCACCTGTGACTTGGGAGAAGAGACCAACCCCCCAGCTACACTCTCCTTTCAGGGAGTTGTAGAGATCAAGGTCTCCCCTCAGCCTTCTTTTCTCCAGGCTGAACAACCCCAGCTCCCTCAGCTTCTCCTCATAAGGCTTATCCTCCAGGCCAGCTTTGTTGCCCTTCTCTGGACTCACTCCAGCACCATAATGTCTTTTTTGTGGGAAGGGGCCCAAAACTGGACACAGCCCTCAATGTGAGAACTCACCAGTGCCGAGTACAGTTTTGCATACCTTTGTCAATGAGACACTCACATGTGCATACCCTGAGTGTGCAAACATCATCTGAGTAGGCCTTGGTGGAAAAGAAGGGTATCCTGAAGCAGAAACAGTGCTAGCACTAAGCACAATACTCCAGAGGTGTGATGATCATCTACACTCCTTTTGCCTCTTATCACCTGATTCTCCAGAAACCCATATTTCATTTAACAAGGAAAAGGAAATCTCTAAATACTCTTTTTGAGAAAGAAATGCTTAGGGCTGAGGCTTGAGGCAACTGAATCAGTCTGCAGAAAAGCCATTCCAGTCACCTCCAGCAACTGTGAAGTGCTCCGTTTTGCCTGGAGCAGTATTAATGCAATGATGTAGTGATCACATTTGGAACAACTTTTCAAGATACCACATTGACACATAGGGTTATAGATGAAACCTATTGACTAGGAAGACCTTCAAAAGCCACTACTGCTGTAATCCCAGTCAGACCCACTGGTGTGGGGCCCACACAGTGAAAACACTCTGCGTAATGAACCTGTAGGGTAGAGTTGTTAATAATATATGGGTATATACCATACATTATGTATTTAGTTAAGATGAGCTGAGCTGAAGTCAATGGCAGATCAAACAATCCGTGGGATTTGGTTTAAAATGCCTGAAAGGTGCCTTTGGACCAAAAAAGAAGCAGTGAGTCTCCCATTTACACTGGCATCTCCTTGGGTGCTGCACTTGACCCAGGGCAGGAGTCATCTGCAAGAGCCAATGGTGGCAGCAGCCTCAAGTTGATCTCCCCAACTTTCCTCACTTTTGGGAGGGAAGGGGGGAATTAACACTCTCCCAGTCAACACCTGGAGAAAAATCTTTGTTTACTGTCACTGTGTCAAGTTCCTCAAGGGATGCACGTAGAAGATAAGGGTCCACAGCCGACTTCATGGCTGGTGTGAGGGTAAGCTTTCCTTTTCAGAAACTGTTCTTGTGCAACCCGCATATCCACAGAAGAAACACTGTGCTGGGGATGCACTAGGTCCTTAAGAAAGCTACAGCTGGGGCAGATGCTGCAGGTTTTACACCAGAGATTGCTCAGACAAAACTATCTTTGGCCCATCGAAAGACTGCAAGCTGCAGCATGCAATACAATACTTTGCAGTACTAAAGGACCTTCTGAATGAGGGTCTCGCATTAATTAATTAAGTGTCAGAGCACCTAGAAGGAAAATCTATCCTATTTTACCAGCAAGTGCAATGAGTATGCAAAGGTCACACAGAACAGAGGAGCAAAAGAAAGAGAGATCCTGGTGTTCTGACTCCTGACTCTTGCCGCATCTATTAGCTCATGAGTCCCCTACAAAGGACGTACATGGAGGACAAAAGGTGACCACAGCCATGCCCCAAGGGGCATTGCACTGAGAGCTTTAATAAGGTGCAGGAGAATGACTAAAAGGGTTACAAAGATTGACGCAGGTCAGTAAAGAATATGGCATTACGAAAATTGATCCTTTCAAAGCCTCCAGCCACATGCTTATGTCAGAACCAGACGTGACTTGTGTCTGTGTTTCATACGATACCACCAAGTATCTACCAAAGGGCTTTCCTTCATGTTTAAATAATGAAATGCAATGTAATGCCAACAGGTGCTTTTTCACAGGGAGAAGAGAGCCAAAGGAAAAGCATTTGGGTGGACCAAGGCAGAGCCTGGGTCTTCCCTGCCTCTCCTATCCTTCCCTGTCCTCCCCTGCCCACATGGCTTGCATGCAGGAGATCACCAGCAGCTGGACGTGCTCATCTGTCTGCAAGAAGACACGCACATGGGCACTGGAAGAGAGAGTCACCTGTATATGATTGGAGCGTTCAAGTACAGCACAGCAACTACAGTGTCGGTGCAAAAGACAGGAGGCTGTCATGGGGAAGAAAAAGAAATGTGCTTTACAAGTCATCATGGAAGATGGTTGGTATTGCTATGAGATGCTATTCAGTTTGGATGCTGCCAAATACTTGAGAAAATGTCTCATAACTTTCCAAGTGCATCATTTTGCATCTCTCAAAGATCATGCAATTTTGGTTTGCTCATGCAGGGAACCTTTGTCAATTTGCCAAATTAAAGCAAATATTAAGAGTGTCATTGAAGGAAAAGAATATAATGTATAATCAATAAGGGGTATTATGCCAACCTCAGCTGGCACTTAAGGACTAGCTGTGTAAAGCATTGCATGTGTAAATCCCAGCAACAAATACAATTACTCTTTGTTCTTTGTCTTGCAGCTGGAATAGAGATTGATGGACAAATCGAAAGTGACACAGAAAGTGAAGGTAATGTAGAGATTAAAAATGTGGTCTTGTTTGTAATACAGGAGGTGATACCTTTTATTTTTCTCTCTGGCTTGTGACTTGCTCTACAACAGGAACCATTTCACAAGCTACTTGTAAGCAAGCAGATTTTTCCCTTGAGGCTTGACTTCTAATAGAGCTATATAAACCAGCATTCTTGAGCAGCCTGTCCCCTTTTGTCCACGCTCCTGGAGTGGGAAGCTGTCAGAGCCCACACCCCCTGGCAGTCATCCCTAGGCATCACAGTAAAGCATCATCCCATGCAGGGCTGGGACTGCTTTGCACCACACCGAGGTCCTGCTTGACCTCCCTGTACTACTTGCTTAGAGCATAGCACACTGATATGTTGATTAACCATGACCACAAGAAGACAAAAATGAAAACTGATTGGCACCGACTGATAACTGTTAGGAAAAGTCAGAAAGACTTGGTGACAGGAATAAAACCAGCTTTGATCCGAGGCATATTGTAAATGAAAAGAAATAGCTAAGGGGTACGGTTTTAACACCAAATAAAGATAGCTAGCTAAGAGGTAAGATCATAACAGCACTGGGTAGGTGATATGAATGTAGACACTACTGCAAAAATAGTTCACAACTGTACAATCCATACAATATGAGAAAGTAATTAGCAAATGACTGGGATTTATTTTTTTAATCATATCCACCCTTCTCATAGAGGCAAACAAGGAAATAAAAGTAGCAAACAAATGCTCCACATTTATCCTAATATTTGATAGGCTGCAAATGAAAACCATGCTAATTTTCTGTTTAAAATGAACGTTGTCTCAGATAGCGTTGGTGGTCCTTTGACCTAGATCACTAACTGAAATTCAGCTGAGATGCACCATCACATAGTAGTTGAAACCTACCTGATTGCTCTTGAAAAATAAGTTGAAAATTCCTCATTTCCAGTAGTAAGTGTGACAACTACCACCTACTAAATTTTTACCGCTAGCAAGCCAAACCTATTTGTTTGCTATTAATTTCTAACTTTTCACCAAAACAAAAATGCATATACTCAAATTCTTTTTGCTTCTACTTTTCCTTGCCTGTTAGGATGCTCATTTTTCTCTCTGGATCCCAACCCAGCACGATTTCCTAATTCCATTACAATTTCTCCAACCCTGGGGAAAATACCAAAATTATACATTTCTCTTTTTTTTTTTTTTTTTTCATTGTTTAAAACTCTATTTACATCAGTAAGAAACTTTGGAGAATTAGAAGCCAAAAGAATCTAGAAAACTTACTATTGATTTTAATGAACCTGTGGGGCAAAAAGGATGGAGGGGCTTGAGGGTTTTTTTGAATATTTTTTTCCCCTTTCCATAATATTCTGCAATTAAATCACACTCCATTTCAATCTTCCAAAGTACTTTTGATTTCTGGACAAATGAGGGGTTTAGCTTGCAATGCCAATAAGTGCATGAAAGACTATGTGTTGCTTTTGCTTCTCTGGATACAGACGTTCCTATAGAAAAGAAAACTCAGAGAAACAAGACCTGGTGCTGCCTAAGCCATACCTTTTCTCTATATAAATAGAATACCTTTATCCCCAGCCTTGAAAACTAAACAGTTTTCAAGGACATCACACCAACAATCATACTACATACTGTTTAACTGGTTGCAATTTCTGTTTCTGTTGTTCTGATGTGTTTACAGGTCAGGAAGATACCTGCCTGTGCTCTCTGTGCTGTGATGGATAGGCTTTTGCTTTTGGAACTAATTTCTAGTTTTCTTACGGTCATGTATCAGTGAATGATCTGCTAAAATGAGTCATGCTGTTACAAATGGGAGTTGTATGCCCAAAGTGTTGGGATGTGGTTCTTGGATGGAGCATAATGTAAAGCCCACCAAGGTCAACGGGCATCTGCTCATTGATTTTGCCAGGGTTTGCATCAGGCATCCAGGCTACCTGCACTTTTCTGATGGATCCTTATTTTGGCAGCTAAGCATTTTCCAAAGTACTTGCTTTTATCCTTTGCAGAAGATGAAGAAAAGGACAAGACACCTAAGAAACAGCACCGTAGGAAAACCAGCAGAGCAAACAGACTTGAAGAGAAAAAGCAAGAGAATGACAAAGAAGATGATGACGACAGCAAAGAGGAAGACAGTTGTAGCCCACACAACAGAGCTTCTAGGAGAAAAAACTACCAAAGAAAAAACAGTGATGGAAAAAAAGCAGGAGAGGAACAAAGAAGACAGAGAGAGAGGGGGAAAAGGGCTCCTACCAAAGATCAAAAGGAATCTGAAAACGAAGGAAGGAAAACAAATAAGGAAGGAGGGAACAAACAGAAGACAGACAGGAAAACCAGGTAATTAAACAATCCCTGAGTATGGTGCCTTGTGTCAGTCAGGCAGCAGTAGCCACATGTCAGTGGCATATGGGTCAGAACTGCAAAACTGAATAGATTGCAAGTAAATTCCTGCTCTTCCAAAAGATATACCACAGTGGAAAGCAGTAACGTAAACGGCAAAAATTCTTCCAGGGCATTCAATCATTACTGTTTCTCAGCTAGGATGAGAACCATCCATGTAGTGGAGTCCTGGAACCTACAGCTGGGGATAGAAAGGAAGACAGCTTGAGCAACTCAGATCTGGGCACATTTTTTTGATTAGCCCTTATAAATGTTCAGGTTACAAGAGATGTCTCATGTTTACAAGTCTCTTCCTCTTCCAAATCCTGCTTGTCCCAGCCCACTGCTTCTCCCCATATCTTCCATTCACCCCTGAAGGTGTGAAAAACATTTCTCCCAAGGCAGCTGTAGCCCTAGGCAATACTTTTGTACCTGTGGTCCCAAGCACAGCGTTGGGTGAGTTATGGTGGGGCACAATCATCTCTTCACTACCCTGTCTGGAAGCAGCCGTGCTCTGAGTGTGAAGGGGTCAAACTGGCATTGAACCAAGCCAGAGGCATGTACCCACATCAGGGTAGGATCCCTGGAGGCCAGCAGTCCTGTGCCCACTCCAAGCAAGACCTTATCTCTAAATCCTGTGAGATTTTCCATTTTGTGCCCTTTATTTTGTATCTCCCCTAGTACTTCTTCTGGTTCTTCCAACTCATCTGATGAGGAGTCACTGTCAGAGGAAGAGCTTGCGATGCTGATGGAGCAAGTGGAACAAAAGAAAAAACTAATTTCCACCATGAGGAACAAGCCCTGGAGGATGGTAAAGAAGCTCTCAGTGCTCAGGTACCCACCACACCCAGAACTCACATCCCTGGGGTCTTTGCTGACTGTCAGGTGTGCTTTGCCTCTCCTAGAAATTCCATTCACCCCAGTCTCAGAAAAAAAACAATCAGTAGAGCCTGGTCAGCCTGTCTGGGTTTAAAAGATCACAAAATGTGGAATTACATTTTCAGCCTCTGTAACCAGAGAAGGGACAAGGTGCAAATCTGTTCAACTGATACCCACAGACAGGTCATTCTAGCCTTGTATTTAAAACCAAACGACTCACTACTATCAAGCTACTTGTTAAAGCAAACTCTGTGCCGTGGTTTGCTTATTCATGCCCACAGTCAGACGGAAATCAGAACAGCAAAGTACCATGTTACTTCACACTTCCTGAGACGACTTCGAAAAAACACTGCATTATTTGCAGGGTTTTATGGAGTAAAGATAATATTGACAGCCGGTTTGCACTGAATGTGGAAATAAGTCAGGCAGCTGCCAAGACCCTTTAAGGCAGGGCAATGGTGGGGAGGGGGGCAAGGTTGACCAGAACCATTTCCATAGAATCATAGAATTGTCTAGGTTGGAAGGGACCTGAAGATCATGCAGTCCAACCATCAAGCAAACTCTTATAAAAACCATCACTAAACCATGTCTCTAAGTGCTATGTAAACCCAACTTTTAAATATCTCCAGGGATGGTGCCTCAACCGCTTCCCTGGGTAGCGCATTCCAAGGCTTAATAACCCTTTTCATGGAAACATTTCTCCTAATATCCAATCTGAACCTGCCCTCGTACAACTTGAGGCCATTTCCTGTTGTCCTATCACCTGTTACTTGGGAGAGGAGAGCAACCCCCCCTTGGCTACACCCTCCTTTCAAGTAGTTGTAGGGAGTGAGAAGGTCTCTCCTCAGCCTCCTTTTCTCCAGGCAGAACAACCCCAGCTCTCACAGCCTCTTCTCATAAGACTTGTTCTCCAGACCCCTCACCAGCTCTGTTGCCCCATGTCAAGGCAATATTTTAGATTCAAGCTCTGTTGGTTAAAAACTATCTGAAATGCCTATCTACCAAGAGAGCTTTTTAAATAATATTACAAGGTGTGCAGTCTCACAAGATGTGATTATGTCTCCTCTCCGTCTTTGCCAAGAGCATGATCAGAGTTGCAGTGACCAAGCTGTGAAGGCTGCAAGCCACTGTGTGTCTCTGCTTCTCTCTTTTACACCTGAAGGCCAAGACCTGCTCCATCTTCCATTAATATCAAGAGCCTTGAACATTGCCAATTATTTCTAAAAATATGGGTAAAGATATATGCAGGAAAACTATTAAAGTAGCTTTGCTAAATCACGGGCATGTTCTATAAGCCTGAGCTCATTACAAATAAAATCTTATGAACTTAAAAATGAAGAGTTCTGCAATAAAAGGAAAAAAAAAATCAAAGCAGCATTATTTCTGACGTATTCTCCCTTTGCTGGCTAAAATTCAGCCTAGACTGTGTCTAATAACATACCTCCATCCTTTCATCTTATGCCTGAGCCATGGCAATCCTTACCACCATCTAATGAACCTAAATAAAATTGTTGCATTGCTTGTGCAGGGGTCTCCAGAGAGGCTCTCAGGGTGCTGCACATTCATTAGTTATTTTGGCTGCACAAACTCAGCCTTGAGACAAGATTAGCTCCATTGAACAGATGAAGAATGTGAAACACAAGGAGAACAAAAGAATGTGTTCAAGACTGAAATTATCACAGAAATCTCATTTTAGGCTTGCAAATAAACTTGCAGGTGATTTTCCCAAGCTTATGGGCTGAAATAGCAGGTGTCTTCCCACAGGTTTAGGATTGCAAAGACCTTCCAACTCTTTAAACTTAATGTCTTTTCATGCTGTATCAGCAACATCAATATAATTTCATTCACAAACTCAGCAGACTCTAACAACATTTACCTAGCTTCTTTTCACTGTATCTCCCTTAGAAGCCTATTCCAAAAGCAATTTCAGTTTGCCACTTGGTTTTAGTCCTGACCAGTACATACTCATTTCTCTGGGAATCACTGAGATTCTCCTGTTGGGTCAGTTCTACATCTCTGATCCAGGGAACCATGCAGGGAAGCATTGATGGAAGGAAATTATGTATCTCCTTGGAGTTTGTTTCACTAGAAAACGTTTTTTTTTCGTGACCAATAGACCAGGAGAGAGAAGTTATAGCAGACATGCCAGGGTTGGAGAGCTCTGGAGCAAGATGAAGAGGTGGGCCCCTGGTTTTCCCTGTACCCAGGGAAAAGCAGAAAGCAAGATTTGGAAGACATCTCTGCATGAGCATTGTGGGGACCTGTTAGCTAGGGTGGATGGGTGAGCTCTGCACAGGGCAGCAACACCACCAGCCCATAACAGCTACCACCCCAGACACAGCATGGGGAGCCCAAATCTCTGCCTTCACATAGGGAGGGCAGCACGGCTGCTTTCCCACCAGCGCAGGTGAAGGTGAAGAGCTAAGAGGTATTGCCATTCCAGTAACCCACCTTGTTTCTTTCCCAATTAGGGAAGCACAAGCTTTTGTAGAGAAGTTTGAAGGAGCTCTGGGGAAAGGGAAAGGCAAAAAGTTGTATGCATATAAGATGATGATGGCAAAGGTAAGTGCTGTAGCGATGTCAGAGAAAAGCCTGGGGGTCTGGTTATGCATTCAGCCCAATTAATTTATTAACCCACATTTGGTGAAAGAGACACCAGGAAATCAGAATAAAACATTCAAAAACATTCAAAACAAATACTAGCCAGCTTCAAATCTATGATGATCACAACAAGAACAGGGTGACATTTCCACCCCTCCCCACCCCCCAACCTGAATGGCACTGCAACCTTCCCTGACACAAGGGAGGATTTGCAGGAGCAGGGAAAAATATTTTCTGGTTGCAGTCTCCAAAACCTTGAACCCTGGTACAAGGTACACCTAAGGAGACAACAGGCCACACCAAACTCTTGCACTGTCCCATGGACTCTTGTAATATTTCATCTTCCCCATTAATGAGACAACAAGGAGGAGGATGGCTGTGTTGTAAGTTTGAAGTTGGTAGCTAAGTTGCATGTTGTCATGGAGATTAAATAGTGAAGTGAAAAATGGAGCCAAACCTGAGATGATTAAATCAATGG
This sequence comes from Pedionomus torquatus, assembly GCA_013398155.1. Lineage (NCBI taxonomy): Eukaryota > Metazoa > Chordata > Aves > Charadriiformes > Pedionomidae > Pedionomus > Pedionomus torquatus. The sequence continues at coordinate 41,263 of VZRU01017568.1, read as the reverse complement.
GAGTTTAGCTGCTGGTCTGATGAGGAAGAATTCAAGCTCAGTATTTTATCAAATTAAATTTTATTTTAAATACAGTTGGTTCTGTGTCAGTTCTTTCAGTCCAGGGCTAGGTCTGAATTTTCTACCCCTATGTAATATGGTAAACTCATAGCACAACTGCAGCTTTCCAAAAGCCCAGGAAGTTAAAACTCAGTGAATGAATGCGGATACATGAGGGTTGGTGGGTTTTGGACTGAAGGTAGTGTTTGAAATACTATTAAATTAATACTATTAAATACTATTATTAATACTATTGAAAAAATCAGACCCAGACCAGAGTTTTTGCTTTTAACTTTCCACCTATTCCTAGACGTGCTGCAAAACCCTGACAATAGAAAGCTCTACAGCCTGTCTCTTTGCTCACAGCAATTTTTTCTTGTTTCAGAAATGGGTGAAATTTAAGAGAGATTTTGACAACTTTAAAACCCAGTGCATACCCTGGGAGATGAAGATAAAAGAAGTGGAGAGTAAGTGGAATGTTGCTACGCAGTGGCAGTGAGATTTTTCCTAAGACAGCTTTGCCTTCATCTAAACAATCCTCTTGGTCCTCAGTCTACACTCACCCTGGGCACTGCTGCCAACCTAGGAACACACACTCCAGGCAGCTCCAGACTTTGCCATCTCCATCAATGGTGGGAACTGTCAGCAGAGCCTTGGGCAATATGCTGGGGAGACCTGACAGGAAAGGGTCTGGGTCTTGCTGAGGATAGTTTAACCCTCCCAAATGTCTAACCATTACCTGTCTTCTGGTTCAAGGTCATTTTGGCTCCTCAGTTGCTTCCTACTTCATATTTCTGCGGTGGATGTACGGAGTAAATCTTGTCCTCTTTGGGTTAATATTCGGACTGGTTATAATTCCAGAGGTAAGGGCTTAATTCTTCTTTCAGTAATATGTTGCCTATTGCTTAACATGAACATGAGATTGACTGCACAAACAAGTGTCTTACGAGGTTTAGGATGTATATTAGGGAAAACCTATTCAAAGAAAGGGTTATCAAACATTGGAACAGGCTGCCCAGGGAAGTGGTAGAGGCACTATCCCTGGACGTATTTAAAAATGCTGAGGGACATGGTTTAGTGATGGTTTTGGCACTGTTAGGTTAATGGTTGGACTCAATGACATTAAATGTCCCTGCCAACTTAGACAATTCTATGATTCTATAACAGGCAATCCTTTGGAAAAGTGAAACTTATAAGGACAATTATTTACAACAGGAACAAAAGTTGGATTGAAATCAGGAGACCTAAAACGCTGTAAAATATCCTGCCCATCCAGCAGCTAAAACAGGAGCTCAAAACCCTAACTTGAGGCTACATTTACATTTTGACTAGTGTAAAACATGATATAGGAATCCTCCCAGGTACAAACTTAGGTCAATAAGAGCCATAAGAAATAGACTGTGCTCTGAAACTGATTAAGAAAACGCCCATAACAGTATGGGACCTCCCCAAGCATTTCCTTTACCACTCTGCATTACAAAAATTGCAATATAGATGATGAAGTAGGATTGCTTATTCATATGCAATTACCAGGGCCACCAGCTGCAATGCAGTCTTCACTGGGTGTGTTTTGACAAACATGCACCTATACGACCTTCTACAGGCACAAGGATAAAGCGAGGCTGGAACAGCCAAGTTTCTGATGGATGATGCAAATGCTAGGACCCTCATCAGGCTCAGAAGACCCCTTTGGACCCTCCAAGGGGCAGAGCCATGGGGAAGGCCTGGCAGAAGGAGCTGTCAAAGGAAAGAACAGTTTCCCGAGCGCTTTGCCAACTAACATTGGCTTGGGAAATATTCTTCTTCCATGCTTCTAATTCAGACGATTCCCAAGGAAGAGTTTTATTTTTAGTTTTTCTATTTCTCACAATTCTCATAGTCAACTTTACGTGCATGTTTATTCAAGATTTTTTTAATGCAGCCATTACAGCTCTGGCTAAATTACTCAGTGCAGTCTTTAAAGACTGTGCAATCCACAGACAGTGGCATCTCTTCTGTTCAATGCAGATTTTTATGGAGCAAAAATGCAGCACAAAGTCTCTCCCAAGGACTGTGCTTTTGTTCTCCTTAATGTGGCTCTTCACCCTATTGAGAGTAAAAGCTTTGTTTGCTCCCAGGATGAAAAGATGTAGTCATTAGCATTGAATGATACAAATGTATTTTGTTAGGAACTATGCATATGGTAGATGACTAAACAGCTTTCGTCTTTAAATCATGCATACTGTTACTCATTGCCTACTGAGTTGGTATGATATGGGGAGTAGCTGGACAATAAACATTAAATCATTAATTATCTTGACATTCATTAGATAACCCTAAAAAACTAAATGACAGATAATCTGCTAGGACCTTTCTAGTTTATGAACACTAATGAGATATTTTGATACGGGCACTAGACAGAGTCTGTAGATATATTATTAAGTCTACATAGCCCTTGATGTTCTCTGTCTGGGCTGCAATAGCAGCTGGACTTGCTGCAAGCCCTGCTTTGCGTGGTGCCATCAGGAGAGGCTGTGCCATGAAAAATGTTCCTTGCATCTTTCTGCTGTATGCTTTTTTGCACAAACCCTTAGCTACCCTTCACCTCACTTTGAGATCATTTTTCAGTTCAAGACTATATGATACAAAATATACTGCAAGCTCAAGCCAGTACTCTTGACTTCTCTCAAAGGAGGAGTCCTGCATAAATAGATAAAGCTAATCCCTTTATTGCATTAGACCCATGAAGTTCAAGCAAAGAACTTCTTGCTAAACTAAGGACAATTAAACTGGAGCTATTCATTGAGGGATACGCTTCCCTGGCAAAGTAGTTCCTGTGCAATGGATGTTACCAGGGAAAGGGAACTCTTCTGGTTATTTGGGTGAAATTAATTCTAAATATTTTAAAACTGCTGCTCTGGTATTAAGAAATAATATACATATTAAAATCAACCAACATGAAAACCAGAAGCAAACTCAAAGGCTCATTAAGAAAACTGCTAAAAACTGCATTGTGTTATACCACACACGCATCACTGTTACTAATGTTCACCAGGTCCTGATGGGAATGCCATATGGGAGCATGCCGAGGAAAACTGTACCCCGGGCTGAACAAGAAACAGCTATGGATTTTTCAGTTCTTTGGGATTTTGAGGTAAGTAGAGAAGCATTAATCATAACAGATCAGTTGAATACCTCCTAAACTCCTTCACAATTTAGTGGCACTACAAGGACAGAATTGTTTCAACATAAAGCAGCAATGAATGCACCTATTTCTACCAGAAGATGATTTCTACCATGACACCTTCTGCCTTGAAATCTTTGTGGATATCCAGAGATTTCTGGCCAAAACAGTGCATGCACACATAGGCACTTGCATACAGATCTGAACCATCTCCACATACAAATCTGCTGGCTGGCATGTGTTACACCTGTGTGTGTATACATGCAAACACACCCAGACAGGGATTTCTCAGCGTGGCAGGAACAAAGCACATATGCTTTTATTCCAAAGGGGACACTGGACATCCCAAGACAGCTGGCTAACACCACCCATGATGTATCTGTCTGGGGTCAGCAAAGTGCAACAGCACAAAGTCAAAATTCACCAAGGCCAGTGGAGTTCTACAGTACCACACTGAAAGAAGTGAAAGATTTCAGAACCCCATATCCTTTTATCTACCCAGCATTTTTGTTCATGAAGCACAAGAAGCCAAAGTTAGATTTTTCTATGACTGTTAGTAGAAGGAGGTGACTATGCAAACTGCCCAGTAGTGAGCTCGGTACAACTCAACTAAACCACGTCCACAGAGCTGCCTCAAGAACTCAGGCAAAAAAAAAAAAAAAAAAACAAAACCAAAGAAACAAACAAAAAAACCCCACTTTTTTTTCAGAAGAAACAACAGGCAATAACTACATTTTTGCTGCATTTTAAATCTATGTATAACAATCTATAGAAATCTATATCATTATCTCCCATTCATAATGCAGACTTTTATTACGAAAAAAACCAAATCATTTTGTATGCACAAGAGCTATTTTTTCTTCCATCTACAAAAAGCAATCACCACACAGGGGAAACACAAGACCTACTCCAAACCAGTGTCATGGGCACAGTGATTAACTTCACTTGTAAGAGAGAAATAGTGAAATATTTATTAAGGTGAAACAATGATTTAACAAAATTAGTAGTAAATGCGACTGTTTTATGAGATTCGATGGCAAGGTATACTCCATTATTTGCTGCAGAGAGGACAGGGTCAGACAAGGTGTGNGGGAGTGTCTGGTGTGCAACCACTGCCATACAGGAGAGGTCCAAGGGCTTTTGGACTGTCCACTGTAGAGAAAGATAATTGAGCTATAGCCATCTTCTCATGGGAACAAAATATCGAGGTCCCCACTCCAGGCAGTGTTTTGGCTGTGTTGCCAGCTATCCCCCAAAGTTCATGTACAACTTATCAAAACCGATGTTATGATGGCCAAGGCCCAAGCAGAAGCTAGAGAGAAGAAGGAGAAAAACTGGGAGAACACTCTACCACAACCAGGCAGCCAGAAGGCCAGTTCAAGCTATGGACCCCCTTTTGCAGGCAGGGAACACCTTGCTGTACCACTGAATTTGCTCATAGGCTTGGGAAGGAAATCAATCCCCATACCCCTGCCATCCCTGTTCCCCTGTAATATTTATGAGCTTGAAGCTGGAACCAAAGATTAGCACTTGCAGAAACTGGAACCAGAGTTTAGGACTTGGACCCAAAGGGTCCCCAGTTTCCAGTCACTTGCAAGCACTTAGCTGCAACCCCGACTCAGACCCTCCCTTTAGAGGCCTTTGAAGATTTAAGGCCAAAGAGATTAAGTGGTTTCAGGGCATGGTCCGATAAAAAGAAAAATATGCATGCAGGGAATGAAAAGATTCTGCTGTGGTCAATACCTTGGGATCTGACTTTCAAAGCTGCTTCTTGCGGAAACATTTTTTTAAATGCTTATTTGCACTAGCCCATGTATTATAATCATGGGACCCAGTCCTTCTGTAATAAACCCCGTCACAATTTCTTTGGTTAAAAAAACTCCCAATAACTACTTTAATGTGAACCAGATTATTTAAATTAATTCATTAATAAGGTTTGAAATGCTGGTGTGTCCAGGAATCTGACAGGGCCAGACCTTTGTTCACCAACCATTTTCTGCTGAGGATCCTTTTAGCTCTTTCTCTCCCAGCACTTTCACTTGCTTGCAAGAATGCAAATTTCAGAGGTGACACTTTGAATAACATTGGATTCAATGAAGAGCTCATTTGGGCATCACACTGTAAAAATACGAGCAGCAACATTTAAACTCATTAATCCAGAAAAACAAACCAAACAAGAAAACCCAAACATCCAGAAAAAACAAACAAACAAACAAACAAACAAAAAATATCCCTGCAGGAGTGTTGCTGAGCTGCAGCTGCTGGTTTTGACTAGCAAACCATAAACTATATATGTATCAGTAAGGAAATTTGCTCTTGGATGAGGGTGTACCATTGCATGAAAGGCTGGCTACCATGACCTGCCAGTCTCCTGCCCATGGCTTAGTACATACATCTACATTCCCCTGCTGTCACCAAAGGCTTGATCTCCCTTTGTCACACAGGTCCACATCCCATACCCACTCCCTTGTGGCAGCAGTCACACCAGCTCAAGAAGCAACCTCCAGCTATGGGGCAAACAACATACACCTATACCCTCTGCAGCCAGAAGATGTCAAATTAAGCCCTTCATTTTGAAAGGGCAAGCCCCTCTGAACAGATGCTTATTCCAGCGTGTTCCACAGGAGAAGTGCAACAGGGAAACATATTTCAGAGCAGGCAGAAAATTAAGAGTCAATACTGTCATCCTGAAAAATACATTTCAAAAGAGAGGAGCCAAGGAATGCTTTGGCAGCAAGGAGGTCACATCATGGATTTCTAGAGGAATAGAAAGGAATAAATCTCACTTGGACACCAGACTCCATGACTCACAAATGGAGTTTAAAGAACATACTGGATGATGTGAGTAGAGAAACTCATTTTTCAGTCCCCACTATTTGATTAATCAAAAAGACAAAGATTTGAGATTACAACCTGAGAAAAAAAAAAAAAAACAAACCAAAACAACAACAACAAAAAACCTCAGTGGCACCTTCCAGTAACATCATCTTTATATTTTACAAGGCTTTTTCCATTACACCGCCCCAGCACACATCACACATAACATGTTACAAGTCCCAATCAGCCGTGCCACGCTGTGCCAGCCACAGGCTTGCTGCATTTCCCCCAGTGGCTCGGCAGCACTGGCAGAAACACGTCTTAAATTGCCCTGTATCTGTACTTCGTGCAGGGCAAACATGCAGCTAATGTGGCACCCAAGTTTTTTATTAGGTAGAAAGGAAAAAAACTAGCGCTTTGTGGAAGCTTAATTGCTTTCATGAGAGTGGTCAAACACTGGAAGACAGGCCCTGAAGAGAGATATCCATCCTTGGAGATTTTCAAAACTCAGCTAGACACGGCTCTAAGCCACAGCTAATTTTGAAATTGGCTCTGCTTTGAGCAGGGGGCTTGACTAAATGACCTCCAGAAGTCCCTTCCCCATGTAAATTATTCAGTGTCTCTAAACAAGATCCATTACACAGCCTCTGATACGAGCTTCAAATTATGTCCCAATCTTGATGTTTCCAGAGACCTGATCAGAGGGGATCTTGTTCAATTCTCATGGTCAGACTGATTAACTATGCTTAGGAGCTGAAAGATAACAGCTAAAAAAATAGAGAAGTATAATACACATCAACTTGGATGAGATGTGACAGAAAAATAGGGAGAGATTGCTAACACAGGTTAGATGATCTACCCAGTCATTGAATTCCCAGCAGCTTGTACAGCAAAAAATACATCTACCTCAGACTACAAGGTTGAAACTTTGTCTTGAGCTCTGCTTTCCACAGGCAAGTAATGCTTTGATCACAGTCTTTAGTAATATTTGCTCTGCAGGTGGTAGCCAGTAAAAGGAACAAAATCTGCACGGTACTGAGCATCAGATGCCATGTAGCTGAAAGGAAAAGTTTCATCTCATGGTAGGAAAGCTCTTTGCTAGAGCATTTCTACAAGATCTGAGTGTTTGATACTGACTTGGAGAAACAGGTGGGCTACAGCCACAAAGATCAATAAGAAGGTTTTTCTAGGAGGGGTGAAACAGTGATGGATAATCACTGCATTTTAATTTTCAGTTAGTACCCTCTGACTGGCTCTACCTCTTCTTCCCTCTTTTAGGAGATTAAGCTCTTAGGATGATGGATCTCAAAGGGGACAGAGCAGCAATCAGCTGAGAATGAGACACTAAAAGTTTTTACAAGTTGATTTTCCTTAGTTTAAACCTTCAGCTTTTTTTTACTAGAAATCTCCTCAATGCAGAAGAAAAGCTGCACAGCTTCCACAAATTTTTGGTTTTGCTTTTCCTCCAGGGCTACATCAAATACTCAGCACTCTTTTACGGCTACTACAACAACCAGCGGACAATTGGCTGGTTAAAATACAGGCTACCAATGGCATATTTCATGGTTGGGGTCAGTGTATTCGGCTACAGCCTTATGGTTGTTATAAGATCGTAAGTACAGCTGGCATTTTCCTCACTGCAAAATCCATCCAGATGCGTCTCACAGCTGGGTTGCCCTCCACAGGCACAGCTCATGGCTCAGTCCTGCCTTGGGTGGATGGCTGGGGGAGCGTGGAGCGAGGGGACTGCATGCCCAGTGTGGTCACATGCTCATCTCTCAGCATCCACCACCCCTACCTCTGGTGGGCACCCCTAGGCAGTCCCCTGCCTAGACCATGTGCTCAAGTGCATTACTTCAAACCCTCCCACCTCCTTCTCCAGCCCTCTTCTACTGTGGATCGCTTTTAACCCTTCCTCTGATATTACTACAATGCTGTCAAACAGGTGGGGTTTGTACATGAAAGAGGGGTTTACCTACAGTAAATTTCAAAGGCTCCTTTTGTTGTAAAAATAAAAAAAAAAAAAACAACCAACAACTCAACCAAAAACATTCCTAAAAGCCAATGTATGTCACACAGATAGTGCAAGGGGTACAGAAAACAGCCAAATGCTATCAGACCCCTTTTCTGATGAGTCCCCAAACAAATCAGTGGAGTTTTTAAATGGGGTCCCAACCTCCATGCTCTTGGTGCACTGTCCCTGTCCATCAGTGAGGCCCCTGCAGCATCCCCAGGGCACCAAGGCAGCCAAGGCACCTCTTGCTGCTGAGACAGTCTCTGCAAAGCCAAAAATAAACCTCTCGGTCTCTTTCTAGAGTCTGCACCATGCAAAGGTTATCCTTCCTTTGCAAGAAAGAATAAACCCACAGATTTGTATCACTGTTGAAACAGGCGCTATTGCTGTGCAGCAGAAGGAGCCTCTTGAGCCTTTGGCTGGAAGGGGATATGGGGATTTGCCGTACATTTGCCATGAAATCGCAGCATTTGTTGTCTCACCTTCCTTGAGGGGCTGGTGCTAGGAACTAGTGGGAGTTACAGAAGGATTTCAGGGATCAAATAATAGAGAGGAAAGAGCAGAAGCCATATCTGCTCCTACACTGATTAAAAAGAATAATCCTTTTTCTTTCCTTGCATGGTTTGCTGCAAGACCTCTGGTTCCAGCATTGAATAGCTACTGAAATTCCTTGATGTTTCAGTGGGCGTACTGGACAACACCAGTGATTTTTAACCAAATTTAACTAACTGAAGGTCACCATAATCACATACTGTATCCTAGGACCCAGAAGCCCAGTAAATAAGACTTTTTTCATTAATTAGTTGGAAGTAATCTTTAATCTGCTTTAATCACCTATGCTAGGGATTTATTTTTCTGCATTGCTGTGTAATACAAGACCTGCATACCCCTGAAGACCCCTTTTGACAGTTCAGTCACATGATAGACAGTCACACCCAAATTCTAAGAATGGTCACCCAGCTTCTTCCTTACCTACCAGTAATCCCAAGCCACCAGTGCTGTTTGAAAAGGTGAAGGACATGTAGTCCCTCTGTGAAATACTCCCTGACCCTGCCACCTCGTGTCCTTGCACAGGATGGCACGCAATGCCAATGAAAATACAGCAGACGGGGATGATGACAACTTCGTTTTCAGCTGGAAAATGTTCACCAGCTGGGACTACCTCATCGGCAACCCAGAAACAGCAGACAACAAATTTGCATCCATCACCACCAGCTTCAAGGTAACCCTAACTGGCATTTCTCTGTTTCTGGGGTTGCTCATAGTGCCTACCATGGCAGAAGTTTAAGGGGAAATCTAGGTGTATGGCATGTCTCCATATGAACAGGGTATGGAGACGAATCACGGCGGCTCCAGATCCCATGCCATAGGTCACCCCAACAAACTTATTAGAATTTGAAAAAGTCTGGTTTAGTTCAGAGTGCAATTCCCCCATCACATTCCTTGGGGACACGGCTGACACTTCACCATTTGATGTTCTTCAGTCAAACTGGGATGACTGTATCAACCTTTGGTTTTGCTTATCACAAGAGTTCAACATAGCCAGAATAGCACAGGATCACATTCCACAGAGTGGACAATCATTCAATGGTTCCCTCATGCTCGGTGCTGCAAAATACACTCTCCCATTATGTGAGCATTTCTGTTTTTTCAGGAATCTATTGTGGACGAGCAAGAAAGTAACAAGGATGAGAACATCCACCTAAGGAGGTTCCTGCGAGTTTTGGCCAATGTCCTCATCATATGCTGCTTGTGCGGGAGTGGGTACCTCATTTATTTTGTGGTGAAACGCTCCCAGACATTTTCTAAAATGCAAAACATTGGTTGGTATGAAAGAAATGAGGTAAGGAAATTTTTCTTCCAGTTTTCTGCTGTGATAGTTCACTTGGACATCAGCACAATTGTTGCCACAGCCTCAGTACAGCACCCAAAGCAGAGAGATTCCCTACCAGGGCCCAGAAGTCCCCTTAGCTGGGAAGCACACTGGTCTAACTGGGAGTTCCTATAGCAATTTAACAGCTGCAAAGAAAGGGAAAATACTCTTACAATAAATCACAATAAAACAATGGGCTTTCAGCCCATTACACCACCGACCATTTTTTAAAGCATCTACCTTGAGCCAAAACCACATATTAATGCTTACAAATTGTGTTGTACTAGAAAGCTCTCCAGCTGTTAGGAATGCCCATGATCAGACATAGGACTAAACTGAGATCTTTATCTTCCATCTTGAATAGCAGAAATAAGATTTTACAACCTGCAGGAAAACGTCAGTTTTCAACTTCAGTTGTCAAAGTTTTTGTGTGTCTGATTTTGGAATCAGAAGTTTAAATTTTGAAGCTTTTCACAAAAGAAAAACAAAACAAAACAAAAAACTCCAAACAAAAATACCCCCCAAACAAACAAACAAAACAAAACAAACAAAAAAAAAAAAGAGAGAGAAAAAAAAAAACCAACCCACCCAACTGTTTCAACCTATGAAAGGCTTAATTTCAATTTATACTATATTATCATATATTTATATAATCAAAGCCAAATTATATCCAAAGCCATGCATTTTTATAATTCCCTCAGAAGGCATTAGCAGGACAAGACTTTCTCACAAAATGCTTTGATTCATTTCAGTGAACCTTGCTAAAGAAAAAAATCCTATTTATTAAAAAAAAAAATAAAAACAAAACAAAAAAAAACCAACAAAACAAATTAGAGAGTTTAATGCCTGAGATGTTCCTGCCGATGATGTGAGATCTGACTATATACTACAGTCCTAGGTACTGTACCCTCTTCTGAGAGGAAAATCAGAGAACAGAGACCTTTGAGTCAGAGCCTGCCAGCGGCCAACGGGAACCACAGGACAGTACAAATGATAGAACCTACAAATCATGCCTGAGCTATCAGTGACTTGCCAATGACCTCATAGACCACAACAGATAGAGGATATATATACTGTATAGAGGAACAAAAATACCACTAGGACATATTTTCTTGAGCTACAAAGCTGAGTCCTTGACATGCTTCCGTTCAAACCTGTAATTGTTTATTGCAAAAGCAAAGGTGCTGAACGTGGAAAATAAACATTAGCATCAACTAATTATCTGTACACACACAAGCCAAATTTTGTGCTTCCTCCTAAACTAAAATAAGAATCTTGGAGCTGATGCAAGCAGTACTATGAGAGATTTGAGGAACCTAAATATTCACGAGTTCTGGACTGCCAGGCAACAAATTCTTCAGAGCTCATCCCTTTGAGATAACAGCAGAAACACTCCTGCGAGAGCAAGCCATGCAACCCAGCCCTGAAGTCTGACACTGTGCTGCCTGCACACTAAGCAAAGCCAGGACCTGAGCTTGCTTTGGCTCCCTGTCCTTTACAAATCCTTCAGGGAATTCCAACCAGTTGGTGCTGAGTTGCCGGCTGCCCTCCCTCTGCTCTAAGAAAGATAGTTGCCATTGCTACTACTAGCAGTAATCTCATTTTTCTCATGTGGCAGGTTGAAATTGTGATGTCCTTGCTCGGCATGTTTTGCCCTCCACTGTTTGAAACCATCGCTGCACTGGAAAATTACCATCCCCGCATTGGGCTGAAGTGGCAGCTGGGGCGGATCTTCGCGCTCTTCCTTGGGAACCTCTACACATTCTTGTTGGCTTTGATGGACGATGTCAACGAAAAAGTAAGAGCCGAGCCAAAAAGCCAAGTTCACTAGCCTTGTCCAAAGCCAAGGGTGAGTGCAGCTCATCCCAGCAGATGTCTCTCCCCTGCATGATACTCTCAAGCACCGGCTGCATGGCTGTGGGGAGACTCACACCAAGAGGGGCTTCCAGAGACTCTAGCCTCTCTTTACAGCCACAGAAAGAGTGGTTATTGTCTCCTATAATCATGGCATATTAAGATAATAGGATTTTTTTCCTCCATCTGACACTATTTCCAATTTCTATTAATGCACACCCCAAGGATATAGTTTATAATCCTTTTCTCCTGCCCTCCTCTCTTTAACATTATCCTGGTAGGGTGTTGCAGGCAGATAACTGCAGAAAAGGATAAACGTCCAAATGATCTGCAGGAAAAAAATGTGTCTGTTTTCAGCTGAGGAAAACTGGAGGAGTCAGGATGGTCTACTCCGCTTTCTTCATCGTTTTTCAGGGCAAAGAAGGAGAACAGGGTGGAGGCTCCCTCTGCACACACTGGTCATGCAGGAGGCCCGGCACCTCCACGTGTGGGAAGCAGGCTGCTAGCTCCCTAAAACTCTGTGCCCCAACCTGCTTTTCAGTCTGGAGGGACTGCTGCTCCCCTGCTCCTGGCAAAAGGGAAGGGGTTTCTGTGCTATTTGCTTTTCCCGTGACAGCACTGCAACTCTCTTTTAAGCAAATACTTATAAAAAGGGTTATAACTGATAGGGAGGATAGGGAAACACAACACCTTGGGTGTCTCCAAACACATCCTCTAGGGCCCCCCATTTCCTGACATTTTTGGCTGGGATGTCTCTTCATTGCAGCTGGCTGAAGAGGATGTGGTGAAGAACATCACACGCTGGACACTGCTTGGCCATCACAACTCATCTGCAGGGAATGACAGCACAGCCACCCCACCTCCCCTTGACCCTGCAGATGTGCCCAGGGGACCCTGCTGGGAGACAACTGTCGGCATTGTAAGAAATTCATTATGTAGTAAATCTCTGGGCTGTTTTGGGGTTGTTGTTGGTAGTTTTATCATTTCCAGACTTGATTTTTTTTCCTTGCAAATGGCATCTCCTTTCCTGACTCTCAGATAAAGTGGCAACCCTTGGCCACAGTTCTCAAGCTGTGGTGGCAGAATTCCCAGTTGAACACATCCAGGGCACACGCAGCTCAGCATACCTTTCCATGAAGGGCACAGGAGGCAGGGCAGTCCACAGCCATGCCTGCATTGTGTTTTGGTTTAGATCACGACTCTGCCTTTGAAGGAACCTGTCTTTTCCACTTACTTCACTTCAAGTTGCAGAGAATCTTCAAAGCACATCGGTAGAACCCAAGCAGAGGACATGCACGACTGGAACTCCTGATATGTCCCAACCACCAATGCACTGTGACACCACAGGACAAGAACAAAATTAGACAAAAATAATCTCCCTGGAATGCATGCAGGGTGGCCTTCAAGTCCTCAGAGTTTCACCCCACAAACCCATCCTGCAACCTTCCCACTTTGGACAATTTTCTTGATCCACCAAGATGTTCTGCAGCCAGCCTATGCACAATTTAAAAAGTAAAAGCAATTATTTATTGACTGATATAGACAGCTAGGGCTTAACCAACCTACAAGGCTCTGTATCAGTGTGTATACCCAATGGGTCTTCACTGGCCAAGCGGTTTTCAGTCAAGTGGGGAAAGACCAGCCACCATTGTTGCTTGGAACAGGCTGATCCTCAGAGCAACTGAGCTGTCATCCTTGAGGTCTTCCCTCGTCAGTTTTAAGCCTTTTCTTGTCAGTGTTTTTCCTTTTGGATCCTTGGGACATCAGCTATCCTCCATCCTGCAAATCTTCTGCTTGTAATTTTACCTTTCTTGTCCTGCACATCTCACCTCTCTGCACTTCCTCCCAGCTCTTGATCACCACTTAACAAATTCCTCAGGAGTCTATGGGAAGGTTATGGAGCTGAGCCACAGCAGAGCTCTTCACAATCAAAATTACCCTTGGTGTATGTATGTTTTACACCAGCATCACTGCAGCGCTAACACCCTACTTACATTTTATGTGCTGCCACAGTTAAAGGGTTAAGGGCTCTAACAGAGCTCGTGGTTCCCAAGCACAGAGGTAGAGCTTAGGCACTGACAAGTGTTTGAAAACAGGCAGGGAGTTTGCTCATGACATGCCTTTCTGAAGGCTACTGTCATATAAAGGCAAATGGCTTAATAAAAAAAATACAATCCTGAATATACTACTAAAATTATAGGAACTGTTTTTTCCTTGTTTTAAATTGCAGGAGTTCGTAAGGCTCACTGTGTCTGATATCCTAGTGACCTACATAACCATCCTGGTGGGAGACTTCGTCCGAGCTTGCTTCGTCAGATTTATGAATTACTGTTGGTGCTGGGACCTAGAGGCTGGATTTGTAAGTCAATGTCTTGTAGCTGAGAAGATAGAGGTGATTTAGGACCATTTGTTCAACGACTACAGACTTGTTTTGAATTATTCCAGTGATTCTCTGGTCTTGTCTGATGATTTAGTTGGTGTAGGTGGTCTCTGGATCAGTTAGTTTCATCCCAGAAACAATCCTACAAAAATACAGCTCTCTCTCCCACCTCTGGACTTTAAAATATGGAGTTAAAAAAATAATAATCTGATCATCATTCATTTGTTTTAACCCCAAACCTTCGGGCCCTTCTTTACCTCTTCTCAAAGCCCCAGACCTTCCTGCTCATTGCCCACCCCACAGGCAGTAGCACGCTTTACTCACAGCATCATCTGCTGATTGATGCTGGAACTTGGTGTAACTTCTGCTGCAGAGGAGGAAGGTGCATTTCCTTCCTCTCTCCCATACACATAACACACAACAGTGCTGGATTCTTTGGTATTCATAAAGGCTATGTTACCAAAGCAGCTGGTACTGGACCTGCACAAATAGAGAACAAAATAAAAAAAACTGATCCATTGTTTCACCTAACAAGTGATAAATCAGATGGATTCAGACAGAGATGGATATACCTGGCAAGAATACAGTTATATCAGCTGCCTAGTCACCATACTGGAAGGGTTTCCAGGAGGGGTGTAGAGAAACAAAGAGGTGGGCTTTGCAGGTCCTGTAGCCTGGTCAAACAGGGGCAGTCATAGAATCACAGAATCATAAATTTGTCTAGATTGGAATGAACTTTAAGATCATCTAGTCCAACTATCAACCTAACTCGGATAAAAAACATCACTAAACCATGACTCCAAGCACTATGTCAACCCAGCTTTTAAATACCTCCAAGAATGGTGTCTCAACCCTCTTCCCTGGGCAGCCCATTCCAATGCTTATTTCTACTCATGGAGCTTTTTGCATTTCTTCTGGGGGAGGCACAGGATATTTCCCAGGATGGAATGAGGGATTTTGGATCTTGGAGAAAACCCCAACAGCCAAGCAGCACACAACTGCTCCCATTGCACACACTGACAAAACGCAGCCTTTGATTTTTATTATATTTTTTTATATATGCTTTCCTCAAACCGACCTTTAGAAATACCACATTGGGTTTTTCCTCATTCTTAAGATCTCCACTGTGCAAATAGCTGAGTTACTCCACTAGTGCTCAAACAGGGATTGTAGGTTTGTTTGCTTTTTCCCCCCTGGCCCAGGAACAAAAAATGCATGAAAGACAGTTTGGTAACAGCCATCTAACCCAACCTAGCCATGGGCACCATTACAACTGCATACATATTTTTGTAACGCATAGACTGAATAAGCCTCTTGTCTAACCCAGCCTTCTCACACAGAATTACTCCAGGCAGAGGACAGCAGGCACTGAAAGCCGGGTTTGTTTTTCATGGGAAAAAGAAGCCAGTATTAACCTCTAGCTGAAGATTTGAAGTAGAAATGGACTGGAATCAAAAGAACAAAGAAAATCATGTTTTCACCCATCCCTTCCCAAAGCTGTGAGCAGTCAGCTCAGCAAGACTCCGACTAAGCTCCTTTTGACTTTTCATCATAAAAGACAAACATCTCAAACCTCAACTTTATGAGCTGCTGGCAGTATTAAGTACATGCCAACTGAGTGAAAAACAGACATGCTGCACAGGACTTTTCAAACATAAAAGCATCACCCATCTTAGAAACTTGTTTTCTCCATTTCAGTGGAGGATAGAAAAAAAAACACAAACCAACAGCACACCACACTTTTCAAGAAAATGTAGAAGAAAAACTTCACATGTAGTTCAAGCTGCCAAAAAAGTCATCCAAGTTTTGTGCACACAAAAGCAGATATATGTGGAAGAAAAAGCAGGTTCACCATAGGCAAGTAATTTATAATATAACAAATACTGTCAATAGATTAGAGCAGCCTGTTCTGGATCTCTGACCATTAACACCTGCATCAGATAAAAATACTGCTTTATTATGGAGTAACCTAACTACTAGATAGTACAGAGTAAAATACCACCAGATACCCATCAGGTCATATATTCCAGCATATTTCTCTCCCTTTGCCTTCCATTTCTATTCTCCAGCAACCCGCTGCTGCAAGACCTGAGTATATGCATGTATCTAGTGTAACATTTGCCCTCCAGCTTATCATTTTCACCACTTAAATATTCAGTATTTTGCCAGGGTAGAACTGTAAGCCTATAGCCAGGTGCACCAGCTGGAGTGTAAAACCCAGTCCCATGCCATGGCTCTTTTGCTCACAGCTGGCTTTATTAGTAGGGAAGAAGATAGAAACACAAAGCAACTCTAAGCACCTCCACATACCTTTCCAATTTTCACCAAGCCAAGAGAGAAGCAGGAGTTCACAGTGCAGTAGCTCAAGTTTTGCTTTCCCTGCACTGCTGGTGGTCATTCAAGCAGCAGACAAACAGCAGGAGCCCTCCCAGAAATCCCTTCATACCAGCTTTAAACAAGCATCCTTATACCCAGCAGCAAACCCTAGCAGGTACCTCTAGCAACTACAAACCCTCCTTTCTTTCCCCATGCAGCCATCCTATGCAGAGTTTGACATTAGCGGCAACGTTTTGGGTTTGGTCTTCAACCAGGGAATGATTTGGTAAGATACTTCCTCTTTTGGGGGGTGGGGGGTGGATGTGTGTGTCCATTACTTAGAAAACCTGCCAGTAGAGCTAGAAATCACAGAATGATATGAGGTTGGAAGGGACCTCTGGAGATCATCTAGTCCAACCTCCCTGCCAAAGCAGGTCCACCCAGAGCAGGTTGCACAGGAATGTGTCCAGGCAGGTTTTGAATGTCTCCAGAGATGCAGACACCACCAACCTTTCTGTTGCTGAAAGTTCAAATCCAGCTAGAATAACATTCGAGTCTTGGTTTCTCTGATTGTTTGGCTTTACTGTGCTTGAGTATAAACGTGGAAGTTTAAAAATCCCAGTTTATTCATCCAAGAGGAGTAGCAGTGGCATAACTGCAGCAGAGAACAGTGTTGCAAACCCTACTCCTCTCTCATTTTATAAGTTCATTGTTTTTCAGTGGTAAAAATGTATTAAGATGATCCATGTGCTGTGGGAGGAGATTAGAAAGGTCTTTGGGGGCACCACAAGCTTACATGTCAATGCAAGAGCGGGCATGGAGCCAGGTGAGGGTGACGGCAACAGAAGCAGTGGGGAATAGTACAAAGCGCCCACACCTCCTCTGGAATCAAGGTTTCTTTTGCCACAGACTAATAATTTCCACTCATTTCCCTACTACAACATCTCTGCAGGCTCAGGGAGGTCTGTCCCTGCTGGATATGCTTGGCTGATATTTTCCAAACACTGAGGTTTCTGAGATCTCACTGGCCCTTAATATATAGTTACCATACTCCAACATGGATGCAGGCAGCTTCTCCTAAAGGAGCACAGGGGTAGAACAAGCCAGCCAGCTCAAACTTTATTTGTGGGTAAAATTGCCCCAACATGAGCGCTGTATTTCCTTCTTCTGAAAATAATAATTAAAAGAAAACAACAACAACCCTCCAGTCTGTCAAAAAATACCACCTGACCTTCTCTTTTCCATTTCAGGATGGGATCCTTTTACGCACCAGGCCTCATGGGTATAAACGTGCTGCGCTTATTAACCTCCATGTATTTTCAGTGCTGGGCTGTCATGAGTAGCAATGTCCCTCACGAACGAGTCTTCAAAGCATCCAAGTCTAATAATTTTTACATGGGACTTTTGCTGTTGATCCTGTTTCTCAGCCTCCTGCCTGTGGCTTACACCATCATGTCCCTGCCTCCCTCCTTTGACTGTGGACCATTCAGGTACTAGCAAAACATCCAACATACAAGTTTTCTGCTCTGATACATGGCATTCTTTTCAGGAAATTAAAAGGCCTGTTCATGACATTAGAATGCTAGCAGAGATTGTGAAGTGCCTCCATTCTCCAGCTGGTAAATGCACGGCAACGGGCTGTGCCCAGCAGTGGGCAACACATACCCATGAAAGCACGAAAGGACAGCAGGATGCAGCCTCCAGTAAAAAACAAAACAAAACAATGGGAGCTCTCCCCTAAGGCTCTTAAGAATATTGTGTGAACAAAATAGGGGTGCAAAGCCTCCTTCCACAACCTTCCATAGAGCCAAGAACTCCCATAGCATGAGACAGATTTTACATGTTGAATTATTTTGGAAAATAGCAGGAAATCAATAGGCCTGAACTTGAAGAGTTGCAGCTTTTTTTTTTTTTTTTTTAATGCTCTTTCTAAATTAGGATAGAATCAGCACTGCACAGAGCATTCAGCAGACCAGATTAACATGCCAATAAAGTCTCATTTGATTGAGTAATGCCATTTCCTGTGCCCATTGAATCTGACTCAGCAAGGAGCCAGCTTGGAACAAATTGTTCCTGGAGATGCACTGGTTTAGGTTATCCACTTGCTAATGGAGAATGACAATAGAAAGCTAAAAGACTCCAGGGAGAAGGCAAGAGAGCAAAATTTCTGCAGTTCTGCAACAAGGACAGGTGTCAACAAGCAACGTCACAAGATCTGACAGGAAACTTGTTGCATGCACACTGGCATTTGAAGATGACTAATCTGCAATGTGAAAGAGCTATTTAAATTCCCAATCAACCCTTCAAAAGGCACTCAGCCTGATTCAGACCCTTGGCACACCTCTCAGCTTGACTGAAAGCTCAGCTCTCTTGGGCTTATGGCAGTTGATAAAGCTGGGATACTGTTTAGCCAAGTTTGTTTTTATTGACTCTCATCTTCAGGACAGAGCCCAATGCCTTCCTGAGCAGAAGCCTGCAAGATCCCAGGAGGCAACAAGCCCAAAGATAGCACTCTCCGGGTTGAATCCACAGACCTGGAGATGCTGAAGAGAGAAGATGGTCAATTATATAATCCAGCCTTTCACAGATTTGTTCTCCTTTCATGCAGAATACTCTTCTTTTTTATCAATCTGGTTGGAAATTACTCTTTTGTTGAGTTTCCTATTAAGCAATAATCACAGTTTGCTATTTTTGTCATTACTTAGCACCTCTTCAAGTTGGGTCATTATTTCAGAAAGCTGAAATTTATGCATGGAAAGTTGTCTTTACTATGAAGAGGCCATATTTAACAGGATATTGATCAGAAACATACGGTTACTGCAGTCTGTAGGGTTTTGTACATTTCAGAAGTGTAAATAAAAAGGAGCCACACCAGGAAATAAATGTATTATCTCCAGGAACAAGTTAGACTAACAAAGATTATTCTTATAACCAATTGGCGTAGGTGGGGAATGGATGGACCAATAGATAATTTAAAATTAAGTCATTCCAGTACAATTTGTTGGCAAACTCCTTGGTGGCCAACAGCACCACTGTTGGCAACAGATGCTCACTGAAAGAGGAGACACACTACTTACCATCTTTAAATTAGGGGCTATTTTGTCCCTCCAGGAAATATTTACATTCCTTAACTGTCCATTTGTCTTTCCAGTGGAAAGAAAAGGATGTATGAAGTCATTCAAGAGACCATTGAGCTCGATTTCCCACTTTTTGTTGCCAAGATCTTCAGCTATGTGGCAAATCCAGGACTGATCATACCTGCAATTCTGCTCATGGTGTAAGTTTTCCTTGCAATATCATGTGCCTGGCTGGGGGAGCAGGTTGGAAAAAATGCCTGGGATGTTAGTGAGATCTGCATACAGCTTCTGATGAGATAGTGGCCCATATGAGGGCAGATGCAGTCTCCCTAAACCTTCTACCTTCCCTTGCCTAACTCACTTTCTCAAAATTCAAGTTTCCTGGTCCAGTTAAATGCAACCTTGTAGATGAAACACATTGCTGACAGAGGTCTTGTGGATATTGAAGCTGTCACAGCTTCCATGTGAGAAAACTTAAGTAGCCAGCAGGAAATAGATGGACAGTCTCAACCTAATGCCTTGTGGAGAAGCAATTTCTGTCACAGCTGGTAGTGTTTACAGCAATGCCAAACCAGGCATTCAAAAATTACACATTCCAAATATATGAAGAGTTGTTGGCTTGGGGTATTTTTCCCCTCCCTCTTCCCTCTCCCTCCCCACTCCAAAAATACATCTGGAATTTGTTTCAGAGTTATCTGATCATTCCATCTTTGAAACCATATTTAATTCCTAGCACCTTTCAGCAGCACTAGGACCAGGACAGTTCTCTTTTTAATTTTTTAAGAAGAGATTTTTGGCATTGTTCTTGGGATTCCCATAGGTATCAAAATGGGCAGTTGATAGGCAACTTTGAACACTTGAGACTAAACAGTGGGAGATGCAGAGATGCTTAGGGAGCACTTCCCTGCTCAGACTCTTCCTTGTGCATCCACAGACCTTGGAGATGCCCAATGGGCCCCCAGGTCAGAAACTTAAATATATGTCTCTTTCACCATATTCTCCAGAAAGTGGATAACTATAATTCATAAACAAGTCCCCCAGTCTCCTGCCTCTCCCTGAAAATCTTCAGCTTCTGCTCTGGTGCAGACAGGGTGTTGTGGGTGCTGTGATTAACTTCACTCAGAAGAGAGGACAGGGTCAGACAAGGTGTCAAGGAGACCCTCCCATTGAGTTGTGAGGTTCCAAAAGGACCCCCTTGCTTTCTAAACTTAGAGAGGAGTCCAGGTGCAGCTGGATCTAATCCTAGTCCCAGACTTGGTCAACAGTTTATGTCTAAAGGATTACATATGCACAATCAATTCCTTCTATTACTTAGCTAAGATTTCAAAGTTTAGCATGCTATGAGTCACTTACCAAGAATCTGTTGCAGTAAGGAACCTCTCAGCCTCAAGGAGTAGAGCCTTAAGAGAGTGTCCTCACAAAAGGGGAGTGTCTGGTGTGCAGCCACTGCCATACAGGAGAGGTCCAAGGGCTTTTGGACTTCCACTGTAGAGAAAGATAATTGAGCTATAGCCATCTTCTCATGGGAACAAAATATCGAGGTCCCCACTCCAGGCAGTGTTTTGGCTGTGTTGCCAGCTATCCACCAAAGTCCAGGTGCAACTTATCAACTCTCAGTGATGGTTATGGCTTGAGCAGGACCCAGAGATGGAGGGGAAAGGTGGAAAAACAGGGAGAGTACACCACCACGTATATCCCTCCTGAAAACCAATATGCCAGTACCTGGTGCCTTGTCGGGCTTAGTGTCAGGTACTCTGCTGATGAAATCCTCAAAGCTGATTTGAGGATGCTGAACCTGGGCTGGAGCCACACAAGCAGGTGCCTTTTTTTTTCTTTCCTTCTTTTACAAGAGAATTTTCTACTTTAGTTTTAAATAATGATAATAATAATAATAAATCTATAGTGATGCACTGAGTGGCTGGTGCTTTTTCCTCGGAATGGCTCTGAGTTACTGAGCAGACGATGTTTATAATTTAGAAGAAGAAAAGCACTCTACAAAAGCAGCAGGAGACATTTTTTGACAATGAAAATATTGGTGGCTGGCAAGCGGCAGTAGGGATGAGACAGCCCCAGATGCTTGGGCAGTTTTTAAAACACTCACCTCTCTGTGCTGGCTGCCAGTATGCCCTCTTCCATCCCCCTTGGCTCAGCCTTCCCATGGCTTTGGTGTGCTCTTTTTGCAGAAAAAAGGGCTTGAAACCAAAGCTAGAGGCTCTCCTTCAACCTGGATCCTGCTCACCCTCTGTCCCCATCTCTGCTTGCTCTCAATGGCCCCTTCCCAAGCTACAGGAAGCAGTTGGTCCTGGCCAAGAAGGAAAGGCAGACTGTGCCTTGAGGACTGTTGCCCAACACCATTTTCTTTGTTTCCTAGGTTTTTTGGTAGGGTTTTTTGTCTTTTTGTTGTTGTTGTGGGGTTTAGTTGTTTCATTGGGGTTTTTGTTGTGTCATGTTTTTTTTTAAAGTTCCCTTTGTAATCTGGTGCCTGCTTTGGCTTTCCTTTGAGGCACTGAGAAAGGTATGTGTTATATCAGTTGAGTTGGTTTTCATCCATGTGTTAAGTTGAATGGGCTCAGCACCAAGGAAAGGCCCGAGAGCCGTAGCTGGTGTAAAGGAAGCAGAGGGAGCCCATCGCCAACCAAGGTGGAGACAGGAGGGCAGCATGGATCATTTTTCTTCTGTTTCACAGAATTGTAGAATAGTTTGGGTTGAAAGGGACCTTAAAGATCATGGAGTTCCAACCCCCCTGCCATGGACAGGGACACCATTTTGAGCAAAACTGGGCTACTGATCTGGCTCAGCCCACCTTAGTTGATGGTGCCACAAGGCAGCCTGAATTTTTACCTAAGCCTTGAGCTTCTAGAAGCAGCCTGAAGACATCTGGTGGGAAAACTAGGTATTAGTAGGTAGGCAAAAAATTAAACATTCCCTCCCTGTAAAACTCACTCTCTTCCCTGACCTTATTGCTACAGCAGCACATTTGTTTTTGTAGCCTCGCTATCTATTACCTCAACGCTGTGGCTGAAGCGTACCAGCGCGCCAATGCAGAGCTCAAGAAGAAAATGCAAATGGTAAGTATTGATTTGGAAAAGTCATCTTTGAAATACCATGCACTTTAAGTTCAACATGCAACATATGCTTTTAAATTGCTCTTCACTTCTGAACATGTTAGTGACAAAAAGGGAAGGCACATTTTATGCTTTTTCAGTCCTCTCTGATGGCATTTAATGGCTAACTGCAGAATGGTCACATCCCGTAATTGCCTGCTATTTTGTACATCAAAACTACAGTGAGTTTTCCCACAAACTGTGCTTTCCACCTACAAAAATAAGCTACCTCAAAGTTCAAGTAATGCTTTGGAGCCTGAGATTTCCCAGGTATAATGATAAGCCTATGAAAACCACAGCCAGATTTTATACAAGCTGAAAAGCAAGAAGCCATAAATAACAACACAGCAATAACATTTTTAGCAGTAATTCTCAAAGCACTTTACAAAGGCTGGTGTCTGGCTCTGCCATGCAGATGGGAAAAGCAAGACACAGGTAGGTGTAATGACTCAAATTAGCAGGGTAGGATTTGGACCTCATGACATTCAGAATCAGGAGAGGTTGCAACAGGCAGAGGACCATAATGCAGGGACCCTTGAACTAAGATGAATTAGGTCTGGCAACAGGATAGCTGCAAAAGCACAGCTCCGCTCTGATAATGAGTCTCAATGAGAAACAGCAAAGGTGCAGAGCTGTTAATTCCCAGGCTCTCAGTCCTTTAGTGGAAGTTCTTTCTTTCCAAGCAAGCCCTCAGTCACTGGACCAAGAACCAGCAACCCTGAGCTTGGCAAAGAGATTACATTCATACCAACAAACACCTAGCCACCCCAACCACGACACCAGGCCATCATTTTATGGATGACATCTGCAGTTTCAAACTAAACCTTCTTATTGATTCAGCAACGTGAAGAGGAGAAAAACAAGAGAAATAACAAAGCCAGTGCTAACCCTGCACTGCAAGATCTGGAGGATTTACTTACACCAAGTAGGAAGAGCGAAAGTCACCCCAAACAAACAGAAGGTAAAAACTAAACACTACCACCCCTCCTGAAAAGGTTCCTTTTGTCAGCAAATGATGACTGGGAAGGATTGAGAAACAGGGGCAATGCATATTTGCAAAAGATCTGATGAGACCAGCACAGATTTTTTTGTGCTTACAAAAGCCCACCTGCCAAAGGACAGGCAGGAAGGGCACGATTTTAGACTAGATTATGTCTCACACAGGCTTATCACAGTGTGGGAATTGTAATCCACAATTATGACTCAAATTCCCAGATATCAACCATGCTGATCATTATTATTTCAGCCAACAATTTATCCCGGAAACAACACTGAAACTCCAGTGCTGTTTCTGGGCTGATGAGTCAAGCCCAGAAAAAAAAAAAAAAAAAGTCACAGACTTTTTCTGAATTGAAATTTTCTTTGGAAAATTCATTATGAATGAGACAAAAGCTTTTTTTCAGGACTGCATCAGTCTTAGGGTAAATAAAGGCATGCAGTAAGCTCTGCTGAGGGGGTCTGTAGCTGGGCAGAAACATGCCGGAGAAGACATCAGCACCAGGGTCTGGGCACTCTCAAGGAATGCAGATCCTCCAGGCTCGGTCTCAGCCAGCTCTTTCCTGACCACCAGAGCCTCCTGCTCTCATTTGTGAGACACAGTGAAAGATTCCAAATTTATCTTGATGCAGATGAGAAAAGCCACCACAACCATTTAGATGGGCTGTTTCTTGGAGAGGCTGAGACCAGCTGGAAACTTCAGGCCAACCAATACAAATTCCCCCCAGAACAGAGCCACAGCACTCATTTGAATGGAAGTAGTGATGGCAGTATCATGAGTGCATTGAAAATAAAGACTAAAATCAGCAATTACTCATGATGCTCATGAGTCTAGACGAGTACCAGCATGGCTAGTAGGACTAGCGTCTCTTATAAATGCATCAGTAAGAACCTGCAGAGAGAACTCAGGTAGCAGAGACACATACCAGCTGTTGCCCACGGGCTAAGAGTCTTATTTATGGTTTCCTCACTCAAACACAAATTCCCAGACACGGGTTACTGCACACAGGAGAAACAGCAGACACTGGGGAGAGAAAGGCAGGCAGTGTTTGCTCTCAAGAAAATAACATTCATAATCTTTGCTCTAGACAAGAAAATAGAGTCTCCTAATCAAACCAGCCCTGTCATGAAACAAGGCAGAGCAGCAGCCTTGGATGGCAGCCCCATGACTGGTCGGAGAGGGGCCGCATGTGTCCCACCACCTCACGTGTTTGTGACACAGGCACCGACACTGGGTGTACGGCCACCTTACCCAGGCCAGCCGAGGCCAAGGGAACACCCAGCGGGACTAGGCCCTGGAAGGGGAAGAGGACAGCCACGCTGCTCACGTCCTGCTTGATAAGCTTAGCAACATCTCTCCTGTGTGAGGTTAAAACAGAGGTGCTGCATGAATTGTCATAGTTTTAGTATGAAATTATTACTGTATGTTTGTCACCCACTTGTGACTGGCTGTATCTATCCAAGACTGGCTCTATCTAAATCAGATTTGTTTAGAAATACTTCAGAGTTCCAACCCTTAATAGCCATGCTGATTTTGATCATGAAAGAGGCAGGAGGAGGTCAGGATGAAAATCAGCCATGGAATTGCTAATTAGTACATGCAGGAGGCAGCCCCGTGGCCACAAACAGTGGCACGGTGAGCTCACACTGGCATGAGCACTTGTCACCCCCTCCAAAGGCTTCTTAAGTGAATAAAAAGGACCTATCATTTCAAAGGTGATGGTGTGGGTTTTTTTCTGTCCCTCAACCTGAGGAGTTAAGTACTCTTTTTAAAAACTGATTGTCCCTTCCAAGCTGCACGGCAGCTACTAGGAATAGAGGACTCCTACTAGGCTGGCATAGGAGGTTTTGTCAGCTGTATGTCCTCCAGCCTACTACCTCCAAACATTCACCTTTTTTTTTCAACTCACTGGGTATCTCACCACCACTTTCCCTGGGTTCCCACTCTGCTCCTCTTTTCATAGTATGTTGACAGTCATTTGCACCATTATCTCCATCCATAAGGCTTCTAATTTAGGAACACGACCCAGCAAAATGGAGAGACCAAGAGTGCTTTGGCCTAGTTCCTGATATAACTAGTTAGAAATCTCTGATGCAATTTAATGATCATATCTTCCAAGTCTACAGAGATAAGACCTAGGACTTCCCACAACTCCATGGCAGGTCTTTTCTGGGTTGTCCTGCTCTCTTACACCTACAGTTTGTTCCTTTTGTTGACACAGTCCCATCCCAGTCAGTTTAGATCTGATGTTCATATATCTGCTGTTGTTCTTAAAAATGTATTTAAAAAATAAACTCATGTTCTTCTGTAGAAACAAATCCATAAATATAGTTTGCAATAATTCCACTACAGCTGAGATATTTGGGATTAAAATGTTCTCACCTTGCATTTTCCCTGATAAACACAACAACTACGTTCACGACAGGAAACTCAGTAACTTGGTTCTCCTCTATGGCTTAACAGAGCACAGAGCATTTGCAGGAATTTCCATCCTGGAGGAGCTGGGCAAAGGCATCCAGTTTGATAGGACGTGAAGCAGATGGGGAAAAGGATTCCCTCTTTCAAGTCCAAATCAACAAAAGTATTTAGGCATCTGATTCCCTGTAGAAATGAAGAGCTTAAACATTGTGCTGCACTCATTCATAGACAGAGACCTTACTTAGTTTTTGATGTCTGAACTTTATAACTCAGAACAGAGCCCTGGTGAAGCACTGCTAGGAGACGCAAGTGAGAATCAAATAAAAGGATAGCTGTCCCTGATGAGTGACTCAAAGTCAGCTTGGCTGTTCCCAAGCACACTGTGATGATGAGGCTTGCTCTTTCTCCCAGGGAGCCCCCATGTGGGAAGCTGCTCACCAGGTTTATTTCCTGGTCTTGGAAGGACATTTCTCTGAGCAGGGTCTCACAGATAAGGCCTTGCCTTGACTCTTCACTGCGAGAGTTGCTGATGTAACATGGCAGTGGTTACCTCTCCTGACACCCCTGTCTGCATTGATCTGGAGAAGAGTCAGGCAAGAGAAGACCTTTTTTCAGGAGACAGAAGCTGTTGTCACCTGTCCTTCTCCACAGGTTTCTGTAGAACATACTGGTCAGAAAGCGCTGGGGAAGGTGCTGCCAGCCTGCTAATCCAGGAAGGTGTCACAGAAACAACACAATGCCTTGATTTCAACCCAGCCAGTCTGTCCTGCTGACCCCCTTATCTTAGGGAACGTTCGCAAAATGAGAAATAAGATTACCCTCCTTTTAGCTCCTTATCTCACATTGAAACACAATTTGGAAAGGGGAGAAGTAACTTCAGATCTCACTCATCTCTGCAAGAAAACAGAAAGGGGTTGCACACATGCACATGCGTATGTGTGTGCATACATGGAACAAAAGTGGAGAATATATTCATTTATTTATCTCCACAAGTAATATAAGGGGAATAAGAAACATTATGGAGAAGCCATACAGAAGTCCAGACAGGTTTTTAAAACCTAAGAATCTGAAGCAGACTTAGATGGACACTGAGAAACTATTCCAGGATTTTAATTCAGGCTCTTTGAATCAGGCCCCTGATACCTGCATTAATACTGAGCATTAGAAAGAACTTCGTTATCTCTGAAACACACAACTGCCCATTAGATAATCAATCTTTTGAACGTTTGCTCTCCTCTAATTATGATGAAATGGGTTCAGCCATTGAGCACTGTCTTTTGCAAGCTCAGAGGACTCAGCATAGGAGGGCGACAGTATCAGCTAGACAGTGATTTCTGCAGACCAGTAGCAAATTTCATCCCCAGCTCCAATCCACAATGGGGTTCTCTGTTAAAGCACAACAGTTGTAAAGGCTGTAAAAATGCCAAAACTCAGTCCTCATATGAACTGAAACGCAGTGTGCAATTGCAGCCCAGAAGGCCAATCGCATCCTGGGCTGCATCAAAAGATGTGTTGCCAGCAGATCCAGAGAGGTGATTCTGCCACTTTACTCTGCTCTGGTGAGACCCCACCTGGAGTCCTGTGTGCAGGTCTGGAGCCCTCAATATAGGAAGGATATGGACCTGATGGAGAAGGTCCAGAGGAGGGCCGCAAAATTGATCAGGGGGTTGGAGCATCTCTGCTATGAGGACAGGCTGAAGGAGCTGGAGTTGTCCATCAACACCCTGAAGTCCTTGTTGTCAGGCCTGCTCTAATAAAACTATTGAGCCACTGGCAAGCTTTCCCTTAGAAGTGGTGCAGCTCAGCTCAGCCTGGGAAACTCTCCACAGCTCCTGCTCAACTTTCTGCGCATCTGGCATCAATCATTCCTGGGTGGGACAGGATTGTGCTACAGCAGCAGAGAGCCAGCAGTGGGGAAACCACCTTTGCACTGACCAAACATTGACCATGGACAGAGATGGGACCCTCATCCAGGAGCAGTGGAAGTCTGTAACTCATCTCCAGAGAAAGTCAAGTGCACAGGCCCTTTCAGCCACTTACATGTGTGTCATTCCCTCCTATTCCCCAGTGTCAGTATCATGGTGGGCGAGTAGCTTTAAAGACCTTTCTCTAGCTCTGAAGAGCTAATCTAGTTGTCCTGGAACAGGTCAAGTCACCACCTGGATATGCAACGCTACAACGGTGCCGCTGAAGTGAAAGGCAAGTAGTGTATTTAAACTGGTTATCCATTAAACAGCCAAAACCATCAATTCATCAGGGTGAACCAGACACACGTGGCTCACAGCATTCTTCCAACCCAAAGTCCAGGAGAAAAACCAAATATCCCTCTAAAAATAAAGAGTGATTGCACATAGCTGGAACATGGCTTTTTAGGTGGGATTTTGGCCTAGACACCACACAAAGTTCACATCTCTTTGCTGTCACTCCAACAAGAAACACAGTAAGACTTCACTGGCACATCCCCATCCTCCTCCTTCCACCCTGCCCCATGGCTACCACCCCCTCCAGCACCAGCCTGCCTGGGGACAGGCAGCCCCGGCTTCCTCCCACCCACTGCCATATTGTGTGCCTCTTGCTCAAGAGTGCATCCCAAACGGGTACTGATTCAACCCCTCTTAGTCACAGTTCACGTACTAATTGCAGTTCAGACTATTACTGTGATGAGAAGACAGCACTGACGCATTAGCAGCCACAAGCCACCTGCAGACGGCACGATGCTCCTTTCCTGGCACATCCCAGCCTCGCGTTCAGAGGGAAGAACAAGGGATGGAAGGCGGAGTCTCTGAAAGTAACATCTGCTTAAAACTATTCGCAAGACTGTCACTCCATCTGGCAACAGGCAAGAAGGGAGCCTCAGGGTGTTTTGGGGGACAGCAAGGCACCAGCTTGAAGCTCAGAGCCCCTAAACAGGTCCACAAATACCAAGGTGGTGGGACAGGTCTCCTAGCTGCACAGTAACCACTTACCCAAGACCCACCCCACTAGAAATGCACCCCACCGGCACCAGAGAGGTGGGATGAGTGGGCTCCACAGTACCAAGATGCATCCTAGGCAGCCTCCATTAAACCTCACCTAACCCAGAAAGGTACACTAAGCACACACATGCCACACAGGTCCCTATTGTAAAAACAAGCTGCTGTCATGATCACTGAGTGCACACCTGCCTCAGAAAGGAAAGACATGGCTGCTCTATGCCTGGTCCTTATGTTATCCCCCTCTGTCTTACATGGACCCAGAGGAGGACCCATTGCCCTCCTTCATAATCTGTGTTGCAATTATCTCATTAGTGGAAGATCCTCAAGAGTTGCTAAGCACAAAGTCACAGTCCCAGAAGACAGCAGAGTCTCACAGCAACCTTCGTGTCCCAGGACACACGTGGGGTCACGCATATACCCCAAGCCTTACCCAGGGTATAGCCAGATGGGAGGTGTACTGCTCTAACACAGGTGCCTACCAAGCAGACATGAGAAGGGAAGGTCAACCCACTATTCTTGTCATGGTAGAAGAAAAGACTCCAAAGATTTAAAAGAAATATTAAATAAATGCAAAGGCTTGACACTTACCCAAACAGAGCAACCTCCATGTCCTGGATCCCAAGGGAGCAGAGCCAGCACAGACCAACTTGCCACCACAAAGAGACATCTCCAGAGAGCACTCATCCCAACTGGGCACCATACAATGTTGATAACTTGCAGCTTTTTGTATCACAAGTCTCAGATTTGCTGTTTTCATTAAGTTCCTGCTTTTACATTCCAGGTATAGTTCAAGAAATCCCAGTTCTCGTTTTGAAACAAAACCACAAATATGTATCTTCCACAGAAGGAAAATAAAATTTTTCATCTTCCCTATCAAATTAGACCTAACAAAAAAATAACACGTGAGGGGAAATGGTATACACTCCAATTCTCTCTCTACATGTGCTGCTTGCTTTTTCTCTACTTAAGCAGAGACAACAGGTGCAGGGAACTGTATACCTACAAGTTTTGGGAGTACTAAGGAGAAGACAAGTCACTCTATGCTAGAAGAAATGCTAGAAGCAATAAGCCAAGCGAGACAGGTGAACTAGAAAGTTTCCAGGGCATTTTCAAGTAGGAGCACTGTGTTCCTCTGCACTGGAAGCCAGCAGCATCCCACGCTTGCTCCCTTAGGGAAATTCAAAAGCAAGATCAGGGTTTGCAGCTGAGCACAAAAGACAAGTTTAACACCCAAATACATACAGAAGAACAGTAGGGTTTGCATTGTTGGTTTTTTTTTTACAAAAAACTGCATTATGATCCCTATAAGACAGCACCATTCTGCTACAGGGAAGCCAAAAAGCCAGGTGAGAAGCAGGGCAAGTGCCAGCTGGACCAGCTCTGCTCCAAAGGCAAGAGATGGAGGCTGGTGAGAGAGACACTTCTCCACCAGTCCCACAGCCAGGGGCTTTGCAATGGTATTAAGTCTCTCCTATAGCACTGAACAGCAGCCGGGATATTTAGGAGGGGCAGATAATCTCTTTCATCACAGGGAATCACCCCAAAAAGTTCAGGTGTGCTTACAAAGCAGCTTTGGATCTTTCCTTGCCCCTGTGTCCACTCTGTCCAGCTCTCCAGGGACCACTTCTCCAGGACACCAGCAGCAGCTGAAACGTGGACAAACCAGGAAGAACAGCTCCATCTACCGGGGTCTAGGAAAGGATCTGCAACCTTGCCTTTTTCAACTGTGCGACTCACCACCACCATCCACCTGAAACCTGCCTGTCAGGAGCAATGCTCAGGTGTTTCCTTGTCCCTAAAAAGCCATTTTTGTTAACACACCCATGCCCGAGGGTGGTGAAAAGCTGGTATGGTTGTCCTCACCCAGTTCAGACCCAAAAGGCAAATATCCAGGCCATCTCCTTCACTCTCAGCACCCCTTTACAGCTTTCCAGAGGTGAGGTGGCAAACAGCCTCTGGGGCCAGAACGAGGTTCTTGGGCAACACTAACAAATTCTGCATTACAAGCAATAATTAAGAAATGTAAGATTCACAGCAACTTCCTACATTTTATGGCCACACTGTAGAGTTTCCAGCCATGGAATACAGAAGAGCCAGTGTGCATGTTGATGGCAGAAGTTTGTACCAGTCTTCAACACAACTGTCCTTAGGGCAGCCTAGCTCCAAATTTTTGCTTTGCATACCCCTAAATCAAAACCTAACCCACGCACAGGGTGGGTAGGTGTAAAGTCCCTATAAACAACTGAAAGGTTAATTTTTTGCCAGTCCTCAGCATCCAACTCTAGCCCACACCATGTGCCCCATCCCCTCTTCTTCTGAGTTGCCCTGCTGTTAAAAAATCCAAGCCTCTGCAGTGAGGGTAGCAATGCTGCTGAGAGGTGACCCGTGCTGGATGCACAAATAGGCTGTAGCACCCCTTGGTCTGCCCAAGAGTCAGTGGCAAGACTCAAAATGTAGAGAGTGAGCTGAGTTCCTCAACCCAAGAAACTCCTCTGGGTGCACTGCAATAGCATTTCAGATGAGCACAAAGATTTTGTATCACAGCTGGCTCCTCTGGCCTTTGAAGAAGGGCTAGAGAGCCACCATTTAAAAGGACACAGCCCACTAAGTTCTTTAGAGAATTGATTTTATTCATGTTTGAGCAGTACTAGTAAAAACAGCAATTCCGTAGCTAGCAAAACAAAGACTGACAGAAATATTTAGGACTCTTTGAAATGAAAAGAGACACATTAGTTAAACTCAGGCTTTACGAACTTTATAAAACTGAGGATTTAAGTAGAAGCTTAAAGGTTTAAACCAAGCCAAATGTCCTGCACCTGGGACGTGGCAAACCCAGGCACAAATACAGGCTGGAGAGCAGCCCTGAGGAGGACTTGGGAGTGCTTGTGGATGAG